>JADDOH010009625.1:0-26699 GCA_016648135.1 Agrypnia vestita | reverse complement strand
CAACAACTCGTTTCGGGAAAATGCGCAATTTCATCATAAAAACACCCTGTCCAATAACCTATTCTAACCTAACCTAACACAACCACAATTTCGTAAAAAGACGCAACTTCATCATAAAAAACAACCCGTATAATATTTCTCACTCAAACGCTTTTCCGAAATCGTTACGACATATCTAAATAAAAAAACATTTTGTATAATATTTCCCAATCTGCGCCCGTACGGGACTTTTTTAATTTTCGAAATCGAGCATCGCTTCGAGGAGGTATCCATGAAAAACCCAAAAACCACAACCTAACCTAACCTAACCTAACCTAACCTAACCTGACCTGTCCTAACCTAACCTAACCTTACCTAACCTAACCTAATTAAACCTAACATAACCACAATTTCGTAAAAAATCTCAACTTCATCATAAAATACACCCTGTATAATATTTTTCTCTCAAACGCTTTTCCTTAATCGTTACGACACGTCTAAATAAAAAAAGTAATGAAAAACTTGAAATTCTGAAATTATTCTCGGTGGTGCATGTTATTGATACATGATTCTGTTACTTGTACGTTGTAATCCTAAAAAAATATATACTATATTGCATCATTATATATTTCGACGTTGGTTAGGTACCTAGGAAAGTGGAGGGGGTGAAAAAGTTTAATAAAAATGCGCAAAAGATGGCGTCTCTAATTTTTAAAACTACGCCTATAACGGGGTCTTATTTTTGCATTTTCGCGAGAAAGAAAGCTATGCAAAAACTTTGTACTTAAAAAAAAGATGGCCGGAATCGTCACAAAACGTCATACTTTAATTTTGAATCCGATCTCACAAAACCGAGATATGAGTAAAAATGAAATTCCAGGAGTTCTAGCATGGAAACGAAAGAAGAAGAATAATAAAATAAATGTTTAGAAAAAATCACGCGGCAAAGACTTGTCTTTTGTAATTTTTTTAAAAATTGTGGCATATAAACCCGCTGAGAAACCCAACTTAAATGATTACAATATATTTTTATTTAAAACATATGTAGGTACCTAATTTAATATGCACACACGAAAATGTCTCGCAACCATTACGCCTAACATGTTTAAAAATATTTGAATCGAAAACAGCTGATTGAAATAAATATTTTTGAACACTATATTTCTTAGATTTAATCTTTTACAACTATACTGAATTAAAAAATATTTTTTTCTTGTCAAAATCGATAAATCATATTTTAAACTTTATATTTTTTACAACACATGTATTATTCATCAAAAATATACCGAGACGTTACATTTTTAATTTCAACAACGCGCATTTTTTGTATGGAACTGACATTTCATCATTTAATTGTCTGTGACTGGCGGTCAATGATAAATTTCGATAGGATTTTCGTCAATTTTTCGTGACAGAAGATGTTAATTTGGTTCGCTTTTTATAAAATTCATCCAACGGATTAAGTGTTTTTATAAAAAACACAAACCAACTTGTGAACCTTTAATTATATGTAATTTTTTAATGATTTAACGCTGTATTAATTCAGATATTTGTCTTCAAAAAACACATTTAAAGTAAAATCATACGAATATTCAAAACAGCTGAGGATTTTCGCAAAAATTGCATTGCATATTCTAACAAAGAACAGCATTTATTAAATGGCTTTGGTGGCCGTTAATTTTCTCTATAACCTTTTTAATTTCTCTTAAAAATAATGAAAAACATATGACGCATTCTTGTTGTAATCTTTTTTTCTCTGTAAAAAAGCGTAAAATGTCAACCTGGCGACGCAAGAGTAGGGCCGATATGGGAGCCGTCGGCTCATAGAACGGCCCTGGGAAAGTGGTGGGTCCCCATTCGTTTGTAAATAAGCGTAATGATCAGATAAACCATTTTGAAAATCAATGAAAAGTATTTTATTTGAAATGTCATATTTTGTTCTGACATGTCAAAGCTATTTCACCGACTTTATCATTCATTTGAAATAAGAACAATTTTCCATGCAAATAATATAAGAGTTGGCGGAGAGCTGGCGTCGGGGTATATTGTTCCACATTATTTTATATTTATTTTAAAAATTGTATTTTTAGCGAAGGATAATTGCAAAAAAAACTAAGTAAAACGATGTCGATCGTTATGATTTTTTTAGTACAGGTACAGTATAGTCTAACTCATCATTAAAATTCCAAATATCGTATTTTCATCCAGAATTCGTCGAGTTATGCGCTAAACAAAGAAATCACTAAAAAAATCGTAAAAAATTAAAAAATTAAAAAATGTTAAATATTATTATTGTATCGTTTACAACATACTAATACGCATCAACAGTATCATTTCCAACCGATTATCTCAAACACTTATCGAGATATTTGTCATAATATTTTTAAAATTTCAAAGTTCAAAAAAAAGAAGAAGAAGAAGTAATAAAATATGATTCTAATTTTATTTTCACGCCAGCGTCAGAGTCTTTCATAATCTGTTTTTAGAATCAAAATATTCTTTGTACTTTTAGAAAAAAACGTGATGAAAGGAAACGCAAAGTTTGCAAAAAGTACGTAAAAACGAAATAAATTTTTAAAAAATAAATTAATAATTAGATTATATGCTTAACATAATTATCTATATTTTCACCGATTCGAATTTAAAAATTTTGAAAACTGACGAAAAAATGCTAGAAAAACCCATTTTCACTCAAACAGGCGTAGAAAAAGAAAAAGAAGAAAAATAAAAGCTCAAAATTTGGATGCGGAAATTAATAATCTTTCATATTCTTTTTACAAAATATTTTTATCGTGTACACTCCCAGAGAAAACCTCAACCTCAACCTCAAAACCAAGCGCGCGAAAACGGAGAAAAAAACCGAAAAAAATCGAAATGTAACTTTTGGTTACAAACATTTATATAAACATATATCGGCCAATATGCACTATTTTTTAAATATATATGATGATGAATGATGATATGATATTTTAATGTATTTTTAATTTAAAAAATTTGGAATATTGTTTTTTTTTGTTGCATATATCTATTATTTTTGGTACCATGAATTCTTTATATAGTTGGGCACTTGGTAGTCTTTATTTTCTTTAGATTTATTTTAATAATCATTTTTGGGGGACGGGAATACAATAAAGGTATTAAAAAGTGACCGGGAATTAGACCTCGTGTAGCAAGAGAGTGTATGGGAAGGCCCACTGGATCGATTTCTGTGGCATTTTTTAATTAGGCGAAGTAAAAATTTAATATCTTCATTGACACGAGTCAGAGGCGACTTTATAATACAAATCAAATAATGTCAAATATCAAAAGAAACTGCACTCAGAACCGCGCGCTCCGCATATTCAGCTGCAATTCGAACAGCTAAAAGAGACTCCTGGAGAAGGTGGGTCACAGAGATTGGTAACGCCGATCCCTGGAAGATTACGGGGCTCATTGGTGGGCTCCTGGACAAACTGGTTCCGCAACATGACGCTGGGCGGGACACCGACCATCACGGGCAAATCCGATTGATGTCCCATCCAGCCTTATGCTGAATGACAACAGCGACCCCATCCTGGTGACGGTGACCGAAGTTATAAGGAATGTTGGTGCGACGAAGGCTCCGGTATGGACAGGATCACTGGGGTGATAATTAAAGGTGCCAAGCCAAGCCGGAGGTAATATGCATAGGTGCTAGAACTTTCCCCGCATCTTGGAAGGATGGCCTGCTCTGTGTCATCCCAAAAAACAACGGCAAGCTGCGGTCAGATCCAGGCACGTATCGGCCTGTCACGTTCCTTCCCGGCCTCGGGAAGGTGTTCGAGACTCTGATACGCAACAGGCTTGAGGTAACACTCTCGCCTGCCTGCGACCGGCAATTTGGCTTTGTAAGGGGGATGTCCTTCGGACACCAGATACCGGGAATTGTGTGAGAGGGTCAGAACGACGATTCTGCGAAAGAGAAATGGGACGCGGCCCCCCAGGGGAGATGGACATACTGCTTTCTCCCTAGAGTGGCCGCACGTGACATTGGCAAGGAAGGTCCTCCGGAGCTGGACCATTATACTCTGCAGCTATCTCGGGACATGGTGAGTTTAGGAGCAAACTTTATGATCTTGGACTTGCTGTGGACCCGTGGTGTGCCTGCGGGCGCGTGATACAGACTTCGGGGCACATTCTTTGGGAATGCTCGATGCTGAATGATGCGAGAGAGGAGATGTTAGGCGATTTTGAGGGAGTGGAGCATCGTCCACCTAGGAACGATGACCTCATCAAAAGGGGAAATAATCTCAGACTCTTTCGACCCTACGCCCGGACGTGGGTGTCACGTTGGGAGTTGCTCCGAGGGTGAGTAATCTGCTATAATATATATATATATATTATATATATATATATATATATAGACTGTGGATCCTGTGGGCGTCTAGACTGAACCAGTCATTATTTTTGTATATGTCCTTCCCTTTTAGGGAGTGCCTGTCCCAACCTAAACATCCACTGTCCCTCCTCCCCAGCCGACCAAATTCTTGTATGACAACTCCTGTATATTTCATGCTTACATAATAATTGTTTTTTGTACTCATTCTGTATTATGTGCCCATGCTTTAAAAAAAATTATGCTTTTGTAGTAATATGCGTTATTTTATATGTATATATACCCGCCGCGCCGCACGGGGATGGCTTTAGTAAGAAAAAAATGTCAACCTGGCGACGCAAGAGTAGGGCCGATATGGGAGCCGTCGGCTCATAGAACGGCCCTGGGAAAGTGGTGGTCCCCATTCACTGTATCAAATGTAATTCAAGAAACCGAAGGCTTTGTGATAAAATACAAAACACTACCATTATGACTAAAATTTTACCAATTCATATAAAAAAAACACGAAGATGAAAGGGAAATAATCATACCTATAAGAGTTTTTAATAAAAATTATTATCCCTTTTGCGTAATTAGTTACTGATTGTTTTAGATAACATTTATATTAAATCAAAATAATAAGAATATGAACATAAATTATTTTAATAATAAAATAATAAAATTGTTTTATTGTACGCTACTTTGTGATATTAAATGCATTTTTGGTACACGAATTTCTTTAAAGTTGATAATTAAAACATCGTAAGAATTTTTAATGAATATTCTTATAATACATTACGGAACTTAAATGCACGACCTTCGGTCCGCAGACATGTTTACACCCACTCAGCTACGAAGATTTAGAATGGATCCACTGATAATTTGAATTTAGTAAACACATTTGATATAATTATCTACTATGATTAAAAACAAATTATCTTAACAGGACAGCTTAGATTAGGTGCAGGGTGTAACAGAGCTAGTCCACAATACACCATATATGAAGATTCCTTCTCAAATAAATTGAGGGTCTAAAATCTGATTTTTCCACATTCTGAGGTTACGCAATCAAGATATATATATCTAAATCATTTAAATGGATGGAAAATATAAACCGTTATCTCTGCTTGAGTTTAATTAAATTTTATATTTTACTGCTTGAGTTTCGAGAGTATCAGAATCTCTCATCGATAGGTGAAATATTAAACTTAATAATACTTAACTGTAAATAGTTGCGGATATTTTAAACGAACCGTATGTTTTTCCGAGAAACGATTCTCGAAGTTTCGTTGAATGCTTATTCAATGTCATCAGGAAGACGACCTTCAGCATACGGTTCGTATAAAATATCCGCAACTATTTACAGTTAAGTATGGCTAACGACCGTAATAACAACCTTAACTCTTTACTAATACTTATTAATACGTCACTTTAATACTTCAGCTTCTGCTTTAAATTCATTAGTTATTAGTTATATATTAATTAGTCATGACAAAAAATAAATATTGCGAATAAAAAAAACAAATAATTTGGACATTGACATAGGTAGGTACATTGCAATATGATTGAATACACCGTTTCTGTTAATCTGAATGACGCATGATTTCTAATTGTCGAAATTCTACTTAATTTGCTTCAGTTTTTCACAAAATGCCAAAATTATCGCGAAATCGTTGTGAAAACAGCGCCTAGCGTCTTGGTAGCGTTATTGACGAATACTACTTTAGTGACGGACATGTTAGATAGATAATTTTATATTTTGATGATCAGTTATGCATGTCTATAGCTGGAATGTTATAAACAAGTTAAAATCAACATTATTTTAAATCTTATTCTTTAAATAAGCGTTTAAAAATGAAGTTAAGTTCTTCTTTATCTTTTCGTGCGCTCTCCGTTCAACGGACCGTTGGCTATCACGTTGGCTGTGAGAACTTTGTTTATTGTGGCCCAGAAAAGCGCAGCAGACTGACCAAACCACTGTCTCAGTTCAGCCATAATGTTCTCCTTCTCACAGGGCCCCGACAGTATTTCCCTGGATGATGGGTGCGAGATCTCTTACTTCTCTGGATATCTCATCACATGTTCGAGGTATTGAAGTTTTCGGATTTTTATTGTTTTAATAACTTATTTTTCTTTATTCATCCGAACCATCATAACATTCGTAACTCTGTCCGTCCAGCTTATTTTGAGTATTCTTCTGTAGATCTTCATCAACTCTTCGGTACTATCTAACTACAATCAACTTATGTAGCATATTATATTCCACTCGATTTTACGTAATTTTCTGTAATGTCGCTATTTTTAATAATATGAAATAATCATTGAGAATTACATTTACTATAATATAATATATACTGAAAGGTGTGCATCGACATATTGGTAAGATGGAGAATAGTGAGCATTCTCTAACGACTATTTGGGTCAATAGCGCATCGTGACTTGATTAAACTAAACGGAAGATCGTTCCGCGAGATATCTGACCAGACATAATTATATGGGTTATGTTCTCTATGGGCCCTTGGGAGATTTTACGGTCCTGAGAAACAACAGATTACCGTCCATTTCCAAATCTGACCGCCCTTTGTTTTATGATCCGCCAGCCCCGACAGACACATTACACGGCTCCATAGCTGGATACAGGAATTTCAAAACATTAATTATGGGGTTTAAAGGCAAAAAGGGCAATATCTAAAAATAATGCAGCCATCGAGGATTATTAATTTAGAATGTACTGAATTCAAGATTTTATAGGAAACATAGAAAATAAATTTATTGAAAGCATGATTTTGGAAGGGACAGATACATAAAATTAGTGATGCAACGAATACGAAAACGAATATTCGTAAAGGCGAATAGTAGATATTTATCGAATACACGAATACGAATATCAAGCCTACTATTCGGTGAATATGAATACGAATAATTCAACAAGGTGATAAATAATATAATAGATATTCGCCGAATATCATCACGAATATTAAAAACAAACTATTTATAACTAACGCAACACAAATTATGGTTTGGCTGTGCACCGTATATCCGAATACACCTACGTACTCTTTATCGTTATCGGGGATTCCCTTAACATTGAATGAATGGATTTGTTGAGTTCTCAAGTTGTCAATTATTACTTGTTTGTACAAAAGGATAAAAGAAATTTTGTGCTTTTTGAACAAAAATTTGCCGGTGGTAAAGTTTAATTATTAAATCCCTTAGTAAAAAAAAGAACAGTGGTGTATTATTTATCACCTTGTTGAATTATTCGCAATTCATATTAACCGAATAGTAGGCTTGATATTCGTATTCGTGAAAGTAGTATTCGTTGCATCACTACATAAAATCTTGAATTCGGTACATTTTTAATTAGTAATCTTCGATGACTGCATTCAGAAACATTTTTTTAATTTTTGGATATTGCTGCCTTTGCTTTCATACCCCACAATTCTGGACATTACCGAGGGTGCCAAGTGCTAAATATCTTCAATCTGTTCACTTGTCCATGTTGAAAATGTTAACAATGAGCAATGTTAAAAAAGGCAAAATGTGAAACGAATGTTGCAATAATAGCCAATGTGTTTGCGGAGTGTTAATGGCATAAAAGACAGGACAAGAAGGAAGAAAACACTCGGTGAAACACAAAAATGAAAAATCTTAAAGAATGCATTGCTGAATGAAGATTTAAAAATTCAATCACTGAATCCACAGACCACCAAAATATACAGACATGAACTAACGTAAATGCTTTGGTACAAGATCTGTTCCCCGGCTGATTCTACTACGTAATTACGTAAAATTATTATGATCTTTTAAATTTTAAAATAATTATGAAAAGGCTAAAATAAATACTATAACTATAATAAATTAGTATAACACCGATAAAAAAGATCGCAAACTTCTATGATGTACAGTGGGATGAAGTTATATATGAAACTACTAGGGGATATTAGGAATGAAATCAATATAACGACTTTTAGAATTTTTTTTAAAAAATACATGATAATTACTTTTGATAAATTTAATATACTTATATCTTATGCATAGGTATGTAATAAACAAAGAAAATAAAAATATATATACATTTGACAGATGATATCTTGTCATTTCTCATTGAAATTTAGGATATTTTATCGATTTCGTTATCCTGAGCACAGGTAGGATGATTATATTGTGCAGGTTTTTAAATATAGCTAAAATTTGTATCGTTTCGTGAGAAAGCGTATTTTTAACTAATTAGGACCACGCCTTGTAAATCGTTTTCTGTTCGTAAGATAGATGACACGCCCACTCTTCTTCATAAAACATAATGGACCATATATATTATATATTTACGAAAGACGCTAAAGGTGCTAAGAGCCTAATACAAAAAGCGTGGGTAAGATTCAAATCATTTATATAAATCTAAATCGGTGCTTTTCTCAATAAATCAAAGGCATTAATTAATTTTGTGTCGATAGTGCGTATAATTGTAATAACAATTTTATACCAAATAGATGTTCAACAAAATATTCATTATTCTGTCTAGTCGTCAAATTACGAGTATGCTCCGTGAAATAAGTAGTTTAAAGAAAAGTATCAAATATTAATATTTTCATTTCGTGCGGATACATGACAGAATACAACATAGATATTACAATTCTAATATACAAGTCTCATATCCCCCCCCCACCCCCGCCCAAATTAATTACTAAATTAAATTAAAAATTCACAATAATGTGTATTTGCGATTATTTAGAACGCCGCGCCGTTCTTTAACAATTAAACTAAAAAAAATAGTATAGAAAAATCGTTCTTTGAAAAAATGGTTGGATCTCATAATAGAAATTTTTATATTTTAATTTGACATATGGCACACCCCATAGAAAAGTGAGATAAGTAAAAAAAAACACGTGGCCCATGAACAGCATTATTTTTAACTTTAAAAAACTAACCCATATAAACCAAGTTTTTATTATACTCCCTTTCTTATTTGTATTGTTTACAATTTGATATTCTATCAACATATTCCTCTTGCTTTAAGTTCATGTGGAAAATCTATTCCATGTATATTATTGTCCTTAAAACTTATAGAATATTGAAAACGTAATAATTGGTATAAGGGGGCAGGGCGACGGCGAAACCGTCTGATCGAACCCATGGCCTTAGTCAGACTAGTTGAAACAGGTTTCGTGCCTTCTCCACGCGTCGAGTTCCTTTCTCATTTGTATGGTTTTCAAATTGAAAAAACCGTTAAAATTTCGAATAATCCAAAATTTTACTATAATTAATTTTTTAAACGAAAATTTGTTAGATCATTTTTATCGTCGCCACGAGTCTGAGTGCAAAGTTTCAGCTCGATTGGATAACGGAAAAAGGGTTAAAAATCGATCCAAAGTTTTTGCGTCAAAGAAACAAACAGACAGATGCCCCGAGTTAATATAAAAGAGAAAAAAAGCAACCCATAAAAACGAAGTTTTTACAATACTCCCTTTCTCATTTTCGGGTTTCGTGTCTGCCTTACGCGTCGGAATCTCCATACAACTTGTATGAAAAAACCATTAAAAATTTGAAAAATTCAAAATTATACTATAATTATTATTTTTTTTAACGAAAATTTGACAGATCTTCTTGATCGTCGCCACGAGTCTGCTTGCAAAGTTTCAGCTCGATTGGATCACGGGAAAAGAGTTAAAAATCGATACAAAGTTTTTTCGTCAAAGAAACAAGCAAGCAGACGCCACGAGTTAAAAGAAAGGAAGTAAAAAAGTAACCCATAAAAAACCAAGTTTTTATTATACTCCCTTTCTCATTTACTAGTTGAAACTTTTTTTTCGCTTAACCTACGCGTTGGGCTTCGGTCGGGCGGCGCTACGAAAAGAGAGTAATAAAAAATTTCCAAAATAATACTATAATCAGGTTTCACGTCTACCAGACGCGTTGAAATATTTTCATACAACTTAATAAGTTGTATAAAAAAAATTCAAAAATCCAATTTCTTTTTTAACGAAAATTTAATAGATCTTCTTGATCGTCGCCACGAGTCTGCTTGCAATGTTTCAGCTCAATTGGATCATGGGAAAGGGGTTTAAAATGGATCCAAAGTTTTTTCGTCAGACAAGAAGACAAGCAGATGCCACGAGTTAATATAAAGGGAGTAAAAATGGCTCGTTTTTGTTTCCGTTCATCTGACACTTTTATATTGTATGGTAAGGAATATCGAATTTGGTTTCAGTCACGAAGTATTAAATTGCACGGAGATGAAATAAACCCCGTCTTTAGGTGAGGGGATTGGGATACAGAGGTTGACTCCCCTCGCGTATAATCAAAACACATAAATAATGCAGAGGTATTTATTATTGCATAATTAAATTCCCTAGCAACAAAACATATTTGTAACAATAGACGTTGTTTTATTTTTTAAGAAACAAAAACTTTTTTTGGAATGAAGCGCGGCTTATTTATAAAGGTGTTTTTTTTTAATTCTTAAAGTAGATACCTATATACATACCTATATTTATATGCCAAACTGCCATCATCACATACTAATAGCCGTTAATAGACTCGCATGTCATGTATTTTCAGAACGACCTTTTTCCATAGAGCCTCTTTAGATTTCAAATAATTATTCTTATTCTCTAAACACCACAATCATTGCAACGAAAGTGCACTTCATATAAGAAATAAATGATTAACACACAAACATACACATTTAATCCATCTCCATCCCATCTTTCTCTTCCATCTCCCTCCCGTCCTGTCTGGAATTAGTTAACTATTAAATTATTTTACTTATTTTTAATTTCACTTAGCTATTACATTGCTCATCTTTATTACTCTCTCTGGTCAATAATAATTTAGAGGAAACATGTAATTGGCTCGAATTAGTTGTTTTAATATTGTTGGTAAATTGACTACCATTAAACCATTAGTTTTCCCATATAAAAAAATCCGTGGAGACAGTTTTATTTTGCTATTATTGAAGAAGTTGTCATTATCTGACTGGTCTCTGCAATATAAGATTTCCCTGTGTAAAATCATTAACTTATTCGCTTAAACAAATGTGATATTTTAACTTCTGCTTATAGTAAATACATTTTTGTTTCTCGACCACGGTTAATACAACATCTATCCTGCTTTGATGGCCTCAAAAAGAATGTCAAGAGAAAGGCACGGGTTGTAAACCATTCAGGAGCAACGATCACGATTATTTGAAACTATTAGAATGATGTTAGGAGGAACATACAAAAATAAACTGTGACTAATAGAAATAAAAAGGAAACACATATTCGAATATTCAATGTCCCTGAATTTTCAAAACGTACCAAATTAACAAAAGATTTTCAAAAGGTTTAACTACTGACTTTTAAAAAATTAACTACCACCAAATTGGTATATAGGGAAGGGGGGGGGGGCATAGTGGGGTAGCGGGGCATAGCAGGGCATAGCGGGAATCCCTGTGGCAGCTCGAACGAAACGCCGTGCAATGTTTCAAAGGGCTCGCTTTAATTGGTCGTCAGTCGGCACGTGACCTTCATATGCGATGCACGCCATTTCGACAGCCGTTTATGCTGTATATAAAAAAACCCAGTGTTTTCGTTAAATAAAATACTTGAAATTAAACAGCAATTATTTCTCGAACTCAATTATATATTGTGGTGGTTAATTGTAAGATTTTGTCAGTTTAAAGTAACAATAAAATGCCATTTTACATTTATGTATTCACATATCGTAGATTTCTCATAGTCGTTCGCAATGCATTATACTGAGTTAAAACTTGATGTTTAATCATAATATTTTATCTTGTAGGTATGTTTGAGTCTTAAGTACCCCACTATGCCCCTCCCTCCCCTACTATGAAATTGATTGTCTACCTGTACTCTTCTGACCTAACTTAACCACATACGAGAATTGCATACCTACTTATTCTTTAGGGCATTTGCAAAATACACGCACCATCCACCTTCCAGTTTTCATATAGCTAGAGGGGTACACAAGCAAAAATGTTTTGTATACAGTCGGATTAGAGTTAGAGGATTATTGATTTGAATTGAATTGAATTCTAGATTTTATGTATCTACTATCCCTTCCAAAATCATGTTTCCTATAAATTTATAGGCTAAATTTCCCATAAAATCTAGAATTCAGTACATTCTAAATTTTTAATCATCGATGACTGCATTAAAATATTTTTGGATATTGAGACCCCACATATTATGTCGTGTACATCATCTACTCCAAAATAAATGGAATACCACCATTTTCAAATTTTGCATACATTATATTAAGGATCTTGCATAAAAAGGCACCCTCTTCGTTCCCTATGTTCATGCACTTCTCGTTTTGCGTAGTAACCCATTAGGACCTTACGTAAAACACAGACATCCTCTCCCTCTTTCCCTGCCTCACACCCCCCCCCGTATAAATGTGTATTATAAGGAACTCCATCGAAATTTTGTTCAGTTACAACTCCAGGCAAACCCTTCCCGAATCCCGGGCAACTGATATTCGGGGCAAGTCTCTAAAATGTGATAATTTTATAAAATTTAAATTTAAAGGGGTTTCTTTAAGAGGTAATTCGTACCTTCAATATAGCATCTACGGCGCGTTATTTCGCGTCAAAATCGTTGGATTGCGGCGAATATTCGGTTCCCCTCGCCGCGGCCGCAATTACGCTCGGCGCGTGTTGACCCGGCTGACGGATTATTATAATCGGACCACGCGGTGATTTCAATTAACCGCTTCGAAATTCTCCGTGAAAACACACGGAAACATTTCCAGGCGCATAATAGCTTCGTGACTCGTCCGACGAGGAAAAAGTAGACGACACGTGATGTCATGTCGGGGTTAGATCAGATCTCTCTTACCCGAATCCATCCACTCCCCTGGTCCAACATGGCGGGCTACTTCACACTCTCGGGGTCTTGGGGAGCAATCCGACTGTACGTACTCGGTGACTACTAGGCTGGGATGTCAGATCTTTATCCCAACCCTTAATAGATGAAAATAAAAAATTAAAATAAATGAGACGTAGGTATGCGGCGGTATATGGTGTTCGTCGTACTTAAATAAAAAGATTTGTTTATTTTCACTATCTCTCTCAAAGTAAAAACCTTTATTGTTGTTGTCCGATTTCTCCGGTCTGGTCTGATAGCTGCCCTCCGCCACAAACAATTCCTCCACCTCACAATTCTCATGTTTCGACTAAAATTACATGAAAGATGTAGTAATGCTGCATTTAATGCTTATACTTAGAAAAAAGATTATTTCATATGTACTAATTTCTTCTCGCCAGCGTCCTGATGTAAATTATGGCAAAATTCTCATCGTCATTTTGGACCATAGAAAAGAGAAATATTGTTGGATTCGGTTTGGTTCTTCGCCCGCGGTACATACGTCAATGCAAAATCGACGAAGTCCCGTCTAATTGTTTTAAATGCTGCGCGCCACATTCGACGGTTCGTCCGCACTGCTCACGCGCGTGTTTTTGTTGCAGACTGAATCCGCCGCGGAATATTGTATGTGACTGCTAAATTCAGTTGCGGATTTGACGCGACGTCAAAGACGCGGTAGAAAATACGCTCGGTGTGGCGCCGGTCTTAATTTTTTTTTTTTAACGAACGGTAGTTCTATTATTCTAATATATTTTTAAATCTAATTTAAATGACGTTCTTAATCGAAAATCATTTTTTTGCTTTATCTTGTAGCTTGAAGTTCTAAGAATAATTTGAGTCATCGCTCATTCAAATTCATTCAAAATTCCAAAAATTGTTTGAGTTATAGCAATTTGAAACCTTCGTGCTAGGTGAATTTTTAAACGAATTTCATTATTCTCTTGCGTTTTACTCGAAACTTCCCTTTTCGAGATGATGCCTCAGAAATTATTGTTAAAATTTTGCAATAAAATGTTTGCAATAAAATGTTTGCAATAATATCTACGATGTAGGGTACGATATTTTGGATTAACTACAATGCGCGTTGGCTTATTATGAATTTTTAACTTCGATTTTATAGTAAAAAAATGAAAATTACGCATATTCATACTGATCAATGTACGATTGTGGATAGATATTATAAATATTTTTGGCGGCGAAAACTTGGAAAATGTATTTTTTGGTCTCTTTTTCTTCTTCCGCATAACTAAATACACAAGCACAGCTTACTCCTCGACGTCTATTTAAAAGCAACCCGTAGAATAATCAACTGACAATTTTCGGAGGCCAAATTTTGTAGAATTGTGGCCGCCGCGCCGTGGCTGCGCCTGACCGCCTAAAGCGTATGTTATGTAGGTACCCTAAATGAAATTCTTGGTAAAACCTACTTTTCAATATTGAAAATTTTGGTAACTATCATATCCTTGGGTACCTCAAACAATAGGTATTGTAATTTTCGGAATAGGTTAGATTCAAATTTGTACTAGCATTTAACAATCAGTCATTTCTAGTTTGACCGGCAAGACTGTAGCTTCGCGCAGACAGTTTTCCGGATTTTTTACGGAAAATATGTTTTTATTCCGTAATTTTTAAATATTTTTCAGCGTTGAAAATATATTAGGCATAGTGGACCCTCTATGTTGATATTCGTTTTTTTTTATATTGATATCCTGTTTTTTCGTCGATATTTCTGTTTGATATTTTCCGAAAAACCGATATTTTTCGTCTGAAAAGTAAAAAAAAACGGGACAACAAACAACATTGAATAAATTCTTTAAAAAATCGAGTCATGAGGGTATGCTGTGATGTATGTGTGATGTATGTATGTGAGTATGAATGGTGAACCATTAGGACCTCTATAAAATAAAAACTCTCAACAACAATATGGTTATTATCCTCCAAAAGGGAAATTTCTGGTTAAAATTTTATTTGCGTATTTGTGTAGACCTACAGTATATTTACGGCATTACGGCAGACGAGTACATCTTTAAGGATAAAGCAATAAAGAAATTAAAATGTATCTGCGATGATTTCGGAGATTAATTTTCGAGTGAAATTTTTTTTGGATAGATAGGCGAAATTTGCGGCTAGAAATAGATTAAACCATTTTTAGTTAATTCTTACTTTTGATTGGCAAAAATTTATTTGATATTCGTCCTTTGTACCCTTATCCATTATATATATTATCAAATAAAAATGATCTAGCCCACTTTACAGACTAATCAACCGTGACCCAACCTTACTATTTATAACATTAAGCAACACGTCTTTTATGGAGTTCCGTAGCATACACCAGAGGCTAGTGGATAATTAAAAAAATCTTTTAAAAATAAATAATTAATTTTAAAAAATAATTAAGGAATTTGTAGACTTCAGTATAGAATCCAGCAGACCGTTTATGAATTTCATGGCAAATGCTCGTTTCCGGTTTGGGTATTGGAGACTTAATGTACAGTTTTAAGGTAGGTATTAAAGGACTGTATAATATGTCCGTTGTTATTTCAAATTATAGGGCGCAGCGCGTGAATGGCAATTAAAAAATAATGTGTAAAATTGAACCAAAGAACATAATCCGGAATTTGATTGCAGAAGTCTGCACGACAGGATCACGCCTCACACTCCCGCGCCGTTGGAGTTCGGCCGCTACCCTTTCTGCCGAGCTGGTGTCGAGAGACATGAGATATGGCCAACAATTTGACGGCTTAGTAACACAAAAAACTATTCGTTCTATTATTTCAGTAGAGATGAAAATACCTTTTTTTTCATGATTAAGGATTGATTATTAGCTAACTAAAAGTAATAAGCAAACTTATGTTCACATTAACATTATAATAACAAATTACATTGAAAAGTTATATCAGATCACGCGTCGTTGTATTAATGTTGTAACTTCGAACTCATGTTAGATTAACTCAATTTAGATTACGAGTATTTCACTTCCTACAGTTTTTCGGATATTATATAGGTACTAGCTGTTCGTACCCGGCGTTGCACGAGTTAAGATTAATTTAAAGATAAATTTTTGGGGGAAACAAAGGTATACTTCGAACGGTATAGATTTGCGTCGAAAATATGTCAGGGGGAGGGAAAAGGTAAAAGGGGAGTGAGGAAATGTCACCCTTGTTACCTGACGGGTCCTAAAAAATAAGTTTATAAATTTTGAGACCGATCGGTCGAACGGTATATATTTACATCGAAAATATATCAGGAGGAGGGGAAGGAGTAAAAGAGGAGGGGGACATGTAGCCTATGTTTCTTGCTGAGTCCTAAAGAATAAGTTTCCAAATTTTAAGTCCGATCGGTCAAGCGGTACAGATTTGCATCGAAAATATATTAACGGAGGGGAAGGGTTAAAAGAATAGGGGGGAAACGTCACATATGTTACCCACCGAGTCCTAAAGAATAAGTTTCCAAATTTTGAGTTCGATCGGCCAAACGGCACAGATGTCAGGGGAGGGGAAGGGGTATGAGAATAGGGGGGAAATGTCGCCTATGTTACTTGCCGAGTCCGAAAGAATAAGTTTCCAAATTTTTAGTCCGGTCGGTCAAATGGTACAGATGTGCATCAAAAATATGTCAGGGGAGGGGAAGATGTATGAGAATAGTGGGGAAATATCGCCTATGTTACTCGCCGAGTCCTAAAGAATAAGTTTCCAAATGTTGAGTCCGATCGGTCAAACGGTACAGATTTTCATCGAAAATATGTCAGGGGAGGGGAAGGGGTATGAGAATAGGGAGAAAATATCGTCTTTGTTACTCGTCGAGTCCTAAAGAATAAGTTTCCAAATTTTGAGTCCGATCGGTCAAACGGTACATATTTTCATCGAAAATATGTCAGGGGGAGGGGAAGGGGTATGAGAATAGGGAGGAAATGTTGCCTATGTTACCCGCCGGGTCCCAAAACATAAGTATGCAAAATTTGAGTTGAATCGGACAAACGATGTGGATTTGTATAGAGAACAGACAGACAGACATTGAGTTTTATAGGTATAGATTTTTGTATTACGGATAGATCCATTTATTTTGAATAAATCTGAATACCTTAAACTCGAAAATACACCTTTACGGATTATTACGAAATGAAGGTTTTTCTTTCACTGAACATTTTTCTTTTATATTCTGTATCTTCTTATTCTGCAACAGAACGAAGCTATTACAGAATGATAACGGTTCTGTCACAGAATAAGTAAATACAAAGATAATGAATGGTGTGTGTGACAAAGATAATGAATGGTGTGTGAGTTCTTTTGTGGATAAAAATCTTAAATAAAGAAATCAAAAAGATATCATATAACTGACTTGTTCTGCAAACTTAATATTTATAACAACACTTTCCTCTTTTAATTCCTTCCATTATTATTCATTATGTCACTTCATTACAAAATACGACGGTTGGGTAGTGATAACATCTTTCCTGAAATCGTATAATCGCCGAACAGCATGTGTATTGAGTTCTGCCAGTTTTTTTAGCTCACGACAAATGAGAGGTAGTAGAGGTAGACAAATCAGCAGACAGGTCGTTGACAACTATTTGGATCGAGAAAATATACATTCGCGGGATTAATGAATCCATAGCTAAAGGCGGGACGCGCGGCTGAGGGGTAGTAGCTCACTTATAAGTATCGCGCTGCCGGACGATGAAGCAGTTCGAAAAGTCGAAGTTAAACGTGTGTAAGCGAAACGACTTATATTCAGGAGATTTTCAAGTGATAATTTTCGAGCACGAACATCTAGAGAATTCTGATTTATAAAAGTTTTGTTAACTGTTGTTCAAAATAAATTTTTCAATGCGGCGGTAAAATACATAAGTGTAACAGCTGGTTTTAACCCTTACGACATGACCATACATTTCGAGTTCTATCCGAAAGGTTTTAATCATGTAATTTCGTTTGTATTTATACGAATTAATTTTTGATTTTTCATATAAGTTATGAAACGGGGTGGTTTGTTTCAAACTATGAGTGCAAGTGACAAAGGCGTGGAAATAACTGAAAAGTTTATTTTTAAGAACAATTTATTAATAGTCAGTAAATCACAAATGTACATACGTAGCGGAAAAGAACACACAGAAATATAGACAGTCGAAATATAAAAGAGCACACAGAATATAAAATACAATTAGCACAAGCACTTATGTCTCTGGCGTAGTCACAAAATAATAATTGAGGCGGAATTCTGGATCTCACTTCACAGATTCGGCGGAGGCTCTTGCCGGAAAAAACTCGACAGCAAGAGCGATGGCGAAGAGACTTCTCGGAGATAAACCCTCGACGAGACTCGAACTTCACATAAGCTCGACTTGATAAAGTCCGACAGGAGAACACTCGACTGCGGCGGCGATATCGCTTCCTAGGTTCGCCAGGAATCCCTCCCGGACACCTCCTAGTAAGGCGAGGGCTGTTGGAGTCTTCCGAACAGCGTATCCTGGCTGGGAGTAAAAGCGGACCGCTTTTATAGCTATTCGGCGGCGGTGGGGATGGATTAGCAAACAACCGTTTATTTGCTGTTGCTAGGCGGAGCTCCCGGCAGTAAAATTCGCCAAAAATGTGCCGCTTTGGGAAGTTTGATAATTTCGCAGCCGTGCGGCCGGGTTTAACGGCTTCCAAGAAATAGCCACAGGTACGGGATTTTCGTTTACTCCCAGGTGCACATATCAGTTACTTTAACGATATTTCAATGGTAAATGCTTCCTGTTCAAGCAACCATGACCTAATATCAATAGTTATGGAGATAATCGACTTCAAAGTTTGCATTTTTTTTTCAATATTCCTGCCTGAGCTGGCTGAAGCTCAGGCAGAAACTAACATCTGACCAATAAGTCCCACTCTTGCATCCACGAGTGGTCATCAGAAACCCCGCCATCAAGGCCAATGCGATGACCACCATTATAATCACACGGATAGGAAAAAGGTAAATGGCGAACTCTGGCGCAATAAAATGGTAATCGACGAGCTTAAGGGATGAATAACCCTAATCGTGATACCCTAGATTGGTAGACAGTTGGGCGTGAAGCTAAACACCCCTAATCCTCAGAAAGACAATGTTGCGAGACCTTGAGACAAAAAAAGCGTTTGCCTTATAGATCCAAATGGATCCAAAGATCAATGGAGGAAAATTCTTGCAGAGGGCAAGACCCACCAGGGGTTGAAAAATCAATGATGATCAGTAAGTGTATACCAATAGGATACATTGTGTGTACCTACTTTGGGGGGGGAGGGTGTACTTTGGGTACGTGTTTGCCCGGGGGTTACCATGTACCTCACTTAGATGTTAGTTAATAAATTACTATTAGTAATTTTGACGCGTACTAAACATGTTTCTTCTTTTCTCCGTGGCAGGAGATCTTTAATCACTTAAAAGCCGTCATATTTACGAGGTACGCGTTATGGTTGTCCTACACCCAATAAGTAAATGGATAATGCGGCCATATTTTATGTTAGTGGTCCGCTATAAACCTTTCCGTCGGTCTCTGGATAGGAATAATGGTGCATTACGATACTAGCTTGGCCGATAATGATTGGATAATAGCACGTGAGCCGGCGGGCTGCGAGGGCGTCCACAGGCCGTAAACAATCTCCTATGACCGAATCCATATTTCTCCGCGGCCGAATTCGCACGATCATTTGCGAAACTTCAAAGCTTTTGGAGTTTAAAATGAACCGACAAAATAATAAATATGCGCTCGGGGTCACGGTGCTTTTGCAGTGCCCATATTCAACATTTTTATTTGAGGAACTGGGCTCCGTTTAGACTCAAACGCCGTTCTGAAAGATCTTTAAAATATAACATTAATAGCGTTAGCTTTTATTAAAGTAAAGATTACGCAGGATGATCTTCAAAATGGACCGAATGAAAGTATGTTTGCTCTAGTTGAATTTAGTACATTAAAAATCGCGATCTGAAACATAGAATCAAGAAATGCACATCAAAACCTATTAATATTATATAATGCGCAAGTACCGGATATTTTTTATAAGGTAGATCGATGCTCTTTTTAAATATGGAAATTCTTAAATCCGATAAATTAATGAAATTTCTTTTAAATCCTTCTAAAAAGCTAAAAAACAACATTTGGCGGCAGATGTACAGGAAAGATCCATACTTTTTTCTCATACGGTTGGTCACTAATATATTGCACGTATTTAAAAGCGAGTCGCGTTTTGTATTTGGACGACGCCGACGCGACGGTGTCGTTCTAGGTACAACCGTTACACATTAAGTGTCGTAATTTATGAATAACGAGCTGCGCTCCTCTGGAGGGGTTCTCACGACTCAGATGGGCCCGCGTGCCGGCCGCGGTAATCACAGGCACCGCCGCCGCCGGCCGATGGAAATGGCCGAAAATCCCTGACAAGATCGGCTAAATCGGATTTTAATTACTTCATTCGGAAATTGAAGCGGATTTCTCTCAGTTTTCGCGCCAAGACTGACTAGCCGAATAATGTGGGCGGAAAGTAAAAATTCCTGATCGGTCATTTAGAAAACGCGTCAGGTACATGTCTCAAATACGTGTCATACCTGCGTAGGAAATGTCAGTCCATTCCGTCCCATCTCGTAACATCGTTAGAACTACTCGCTGTATTATTAATGTAGTGAATAAATAAGTAGAATAGTTAATGCCACACGCAGTTCTTGTAACGGGCAGCCCGGAGGGTGCGGAGGATCGCGGATCGCCCCTGCCGTCAGCTGTGACGTCAGGGCCCTCGACGTGCACGAATGTATTCGGCCGTACTCAACATTAACAACGTGAACAACTTTATATAATTCACAAATTGTGAATAACCTAACATTTGTTTATGTTTTAGAGCTTTCTGACTGATTGAATTCATTATTTTCATACCTTAAAACGTCGACATTGACGGCATTACAATGTTATACAGTAACTGTCAAGATACCAAAATAGCAATATTGCAATTTTCAGAATACGACCGAGTATATCATTCATTCTATATATCAGCCGAGTATATCATTTACACTAAATGTCAGACGTGAACCAATCATTAACAGGCAGAGTAGAATCGAAGCTTAATGATTCATATCATTAGATTTCATTTAGCGTTAAATTTGAAGATCAATTTGTTATTATATCGGGATTTCACCATTCCTACAAATATGAAACATTTGTCAGATTTTTACAATATTTTGATTTTTTTTAACATAAAAATTAACCAATACATAATATAATAAATAAGTTTTGAAATAAATGGATTATTGATGTCTTTTAGTTTTTGAGTTAAATTATAGATATGAGTGTTCTAAGGACTAACTAACTAACTTGGAACATAGATGCCGCATCTAGAATCGTAGAATCAAATCCATAAACACTATGTGTGCTTTTGCTATAGAATAAAATGACACGTACGAAATTTAATAAGGTACAAATCAAAATACATTTTGATGTGTAAACATATGAGCTCACCAAATTTAGGAATTCGAGGTCACGCAATGCAATGAAGAACTTGTATTTTCAATTATTATTAATATTTTAATAAGTAAGTGACTCATGGCACTCGCACATTTTTCTCTTACTTTTTATAAAAAGACCAGAAAGCCATTAAACACATTCTGCGAGTATGCATGTGACCGATATTTGTATATTTGCTTTATTGTTTTTTAAAAATTAAAAACGTATTGGGATCCTTCGGTTGTCTCCAGGATGTACTTATTCAAGACCAAATAAACTGGACGTAGGGTTGATGGGGTTAATGGGCCGGTTGTGGCCATCAATGGCCCCAATTTTGGCCACTTGGACATTCAAAGGGGTATAAATAAGGCAATGAAAATATATTTGTTATTTTATTTATGCCGATCAATTCTATAATCTGTGTTTTGTTTTGATAAATAACAGCTGTACCGCCATTTTTTTTCTTTGAGTATCGGTTGAACTTCTCGGTGAGATTCGTTAAAAATGATTAAATTCTTAGCAAAAACCGCAAGGGCCCGTGGATGAGTGATGTGAAAATAACTTCATGGTTGTGTCCGTGAATCAATTTAGCCTATTGAATGAAAGTCCTAGGAACATTGTTTGAAAGTTATTTCATAATTTAGTTTATTTCTTAGAAGAAAAATGCCACACGGCCCCAACTGGCACAGCAATCTTACATGTGTCTAGTTTCGGCCACGGACATTGGACATAGCCACAACTGGCTCACATAGTGCGGTAGTTTTGGCAACCTTTTTTGAAAAACACAATTAATTAGGTATTTACGATGATATCCCAAATGTGATAATTTTGTTGTGCTGTTCGTTCATCTATCCGTCCGCGTAACGTCCGTAACTTTTTTATAGTTAAATTTTTTTCGAACATTTTTTTTTAAACTTTTTTCGAACATTTCTATTTTTTTTTAACCGAATCGAACTGATATGTAAAAGTACCATCATTTTTGATGGGTTACGTTAGATTATACGATTAGTTCGATTATAAAAACCATGCCCATAAAAAGAAGTCAACAAGTCAACTTTCCTGGATAAGGTTTTTATCAAAATGGTTTAGATTAGACTAGTTGTACTGAAGTATCAATGCTATATACAATATGGATAGCTTTTAAAGATGATAATTCAGTTCAGCGGTTAGGAAGAGTATAATCATCGAATGAGTTGAATTCTTCTAATACACTTTCTCAAAAAGTAGGTATCCTCAATGAGACTCAGTTGTCTTTTGATGCATCAACCATTGATTTAAATTCAACTACAACAGTGGATCCAATAAGTAATGTTCTGCACAAAGTACCAGTTCAAGAAGACCCATTCCAAAAATAAATTCATTTGTAGCTTCAACAAATGATGTTCAGAATTAAGGCGCCGTAGTACATGATTCTCGTTTTTGCTGTCTGGAGAGTCAATTTAGTGTAAAGTTTTCGAATCTTATTGCCAAAATCGCAGCTAACCATGCATTCAATCAATTTTATTATGAAAGGTCCATTTACTCTTAAAGCATTTGTTTAAAAAAAGTAAAAAAAATACTTTGTTATTATCACAAAAAAAATATAATCCCGAAGCCCTATTTAATCTTTCTAGCAATAGAGTTATCTTGTCCACCAATGTCGTACGTTTCTGCATACTGATAACTTCTGTTGCCAGTTTAAAAAAACATTTTAGAGTACATTAAAAAGATTAAAAAATATAGGAATATATCAAAAATTAAAATATCGGAATTTATAGATTTTTTAAAATATTTTCGTGGAATCCGTGTATTCAAACAGCCAACGTAATTGCAGTCAACGAATTTTTGTGCTGGCCATACCACAGAATGACGCTTTATGACATTGACAGTAAGTATACGTTTACGCTTTTCTTTTTATTGTTTTTGCATTAATCTTGCTTCAATAAACGTTTAAAACATTTATTTATTAAACATTTATTACGCTTTATATTTTATTTAAACTGCAAAGTGAACTTAACCTTAGATTCATAAACGTCTCTCATATAACCTCAAAAGTCTCACAGCGCGTGGCGCGAATGTCATTTTACGTGTCATTTTCTCCGTATTTATACATAAATATTATTATTTTTCAGAATTCCGATGGAAGACTCAACATCACAAACCGGCAATTTGATAATGCGATTCGAGTTCACAATATGAAAGAAGAAATGCCAGACGTAGACTGTCAAACATAACAGAAGAGGAATGTGAAAGAAGGAATGCTGACCAGCGGGAACGTAAAAATGCTAGGCAAAGAGTGTATGCTGAAGGAAGAAATGCGAAATCTTAGTCAGTACAACTGTGCTAATGCATTTGCATCTTTCGGAGTGCAAATAAGTGACATACCAGGTGTAGGCCCGTATTGTTTAAAAATTTCAGGTGAAGTATATCATAGAACGTCTAGAAGTTTGCAGAGTGATAGAGAGGTGCCGGCATATGCGCAACTATATGTTTACGATGCGGATGAAGCAGTCAGGGTACGTATGAGCCATCCGTCTAACCTTAGATGTCAACAAAATATAATGGAAACTATTGATAATGTCATCCGTCGTGTAAGTCCATATGCTCTCCAATACAAAAGGTTGAAAGAAGCGGTTGAGGAAGAAGAATCTATAGTTGCAGAGCACGGGGGCCAGATGCGGAATATTCAACTACTCTTTACGCGTTCTTCGTTAGATGACCAAAGAAGGTATAATGCTCCATCTAATAATAATGAAGTCGCCATTGTGTATGTAGCAGATTACGAAGGTAGGTTACCGCCAAACGTAGATTTTGCTGTTCACCCTAAGAATGTAGGAGGTCTCCAGCGTATTAATATGTTATCAAAACATTTAGATCCGATGGTTTTTCCATTGTTATTTCCATCAGGTGAATTTGGTTGGACTCTACAGCCTTAAATAATACAACATTAACTGCATGGTTTAAACTTAACCAACAAGATAATGAGGCATGTAATATTAAGTATCAGGATTTAACTAATTTCTATGTTTTTTCTAGCAATAAGCAGTGGAAGAAGAGGCAATGTGGCGGGGACAAGATTATTGGTCGCATGTCCCCCGTTTCTCCTAGAAATATAGAATTATACCATTTAAGACTTATTCTTTTACAAGTGACTGGCGCTACGTCCTTTGAATCTTTGCGGACTGTTAATGGTTGTCTACTTCCTACATTTCGTGATGCAGTACGAGAATTAGGACTCATCGATGATATTGGAGAATGGCAGCGTTGCATGGCTGAAGCTTCAACGTATATGATGCCCAAAGCTCTTCGCGACCTATTTGTCTTATTAATGATTCATTGCCTCCCACCAGATCCGTTGCAGCTGTGGAACGATTTCAAAGAATTGATGTCAGAAGACTTTAGTCGTCAAGGTGCTACTGCAGAAATTGCACAAAATTGTTCCCTTTTGTATATTCAAAAGGCATTAATAAATGAAAATTCTTCTTGCACATCACAGGGTTTGCCGGGACCAGATTACAGCAATACTTATAATAAAGTGGTTGATATTAATTTAGCATTAGAAAGTTCTTTAGGGTTAGAGATGGCTGGAAAACTCAATCGAGAACAACATTGTGCTTTCGACAGTATATTAAGTAAAAAATTTCAGATGTACCTGAAACAAAAAAATGTTTCTTTATTTACGGTCCTGGTGGCACAGGTAAAACGTTCCTTTATAAGACTATTATACATACTTGAAGAGGAAGATCTAAGTAAGTTTTATCTGTTGCTTGGACAGGAATATCAGCAATTTTATTACCAGGTGGACGTACATGTCACATGGCTTTTAATTTACTTCTTGATTTATAGAATAACACAACATGCAGAGTGACATCCAAGAACCGTGCAATTATAAGTGCAGCTGATGTTATTATCTGGGATGAAGCACCGATGGCGCCAGTTATAGCTTTAGATATAATTGAACGTACTCTGCGCGATATAATGGGTAATAATGATATTTTTGGCAATAAAGTAATCATTTTGGGCGGCGACTAGACAAATTCTACCAGTTTCTCGAAGGGCTTCTCGCGGTCAGTTAGTAGCGACATCTATTAAAAACAGCCAACATTGGAAAAATGTTACTATTTTCAATTTGAAAACTAATGTCCCCGCTTTAGAAGGTGAAAATTCATGAGATTTAGGCGATGGAAAGCTGCCTCCTGTGGAAGGAAAGTATGCGTCATCAGTGCTTATTCCAAATGAAAGTGTAAGTCAAAATGTTGTTCAAAGCATATATAATGAAGTACATTCTATAACGGATGTTCCCCTAATGAGTAAACGAGCGATACTGTGTCCAAAGAATGAACATGCTCGATTGATTAACGAAGATGTACTCGGGCGTTTAGAAGGTCCAATCTTTATATTTTATTATGTGGATAGTATTAAAGATGATGGTCGTGAAATGGACTACAAAATGATATATTTTAAAAATACATTCATTTATCAATAATCATTAAACTAAAATGCTATGTAATTTATTAATAAATAAGACGCTGTAATTTTAGCGATAAAAATAAATACAAAGAAGAATTCGATAGCTGTTTCATTTTTTGTATGTCACTGACAGCTACCATAGACAGTAAAACCTGATTTTTTCACTGAAATTTTGTCTGTCACTGACAGCTACCATAGACACCAAAACCTGATTTTTTTCTCCTCAATGTTGATGAATTCATTATTTTTAAATCAGCCAAACTTAAAAACTCAGAGTTGACAGCATCACAATATTATACAGTAACTGTCAAGAAACAAAAAAAGAAATATTGCTTACTTCAAAATACGGCCAATTATCAAATTCTATTAACTTTGTAACAGTAAGGAAATCAATTGTGTTTGTTGCAGAGCAAACACAATTGGCCGCGGGACGACCGTCATTGGCCGCGAAGCGGCCACAATAGCAAAAATGGAAATTTTCCAGATACAATTGGCCGCAAAGCGGCTGACGTAGGCATAAGGTAAACAATTGTGTTTGTTGCACAACAAACACAGTTGGCCGCGGAGCGGTCGTCATTGGCCGCGAAGCGGCCACAATAGCCGCCCGCAGGGCCTAGCAGTAAGCAAT
>JADDOH010009624.1:0-32230 GCA_016648135.1 Agrypnia vestita | reverse complement strand
TGCTTCTGTCACTACTTATGTTTAGAAAAGTGCAACCACGTACTACATACATCATTTTTGGGGTATAAAAGGAAAGGCAAACGAATATCCAAAAAATTTTAATGTTTTGAATGCAGTCACCGAGGATTGCTAATTTAAAACGTACTGAATTCTAAATTTTATGTATCTATCTTCCAAAATTGTTTCCGATTAATTTATGGGCTACGTTTCCTATAACATCTCAAATTTAGTACAACATAAATAATGACTAAAAAAAAGTGCTGCCTTTACTTTTATATCCCATATTTGTGATAACTGATAACAAGATGATAACAAAAATCATCTCTCGAAACTATGGTAGTGGAAAAAGCTCAAATCAAAGTGCATTTAGTACATTAATTTTAATAATGGCGTTTGTATTATTGCGCTTTAGATATTTAGAAAACAAATTTATGAGCTTTTCTCAATGGCTTGCGCTATTATAACAATCCTGTCTTGACGTTGTACACTTCGTCAAATTTATTTATTTATTTATTTATTATGGGCTTTTACAAAAATACAGAATGTAAATTTAAAAGAAATATCATAAGACACATAAAATAATAATACAGATAAAAAGGACAAATAATAATAGTGAAATAATTTGATGTGATGAATATTATGTAAAATAAATACTTAAAGTATTTTATAAGTAGGTAAAAATCAATATTTCGCTATAATTATAGAAATATTGACATTGCAGCTGTGTCTTCAATGAAATATTTCCCATCCCGGCGTGATGGGATAACAATCGCCAAGTAAAACAATCTTATTATCCTGAGAATACGAGGGGTAGAAGCCTGAAGTAAGAAGTACCGAAGTAATGTAATGGTATATCGGCAAATTAAAATGATGAAAATATATTTCAAAATTTTGATATTTTCAATTTCGATAGTTTTAGGAAAACAATGTTCTGAGAATCAGCACCTAAGTCAGCCATAAAATATTATTTTCAATATTGTAGTCTGCGATACCCGCTGCAGACAACACAGGGTGTCGTATATGAAAGCTCTACGTCAAATAATAACGGTAGAGTGGTATTCCTAAATGTGTTGTACATGGATATCACAGACTAAAACACTAAAATAGCTCCATTCCAGGAGATAATAGTAAAAGTATTGATGTGACACATTCCGTGTTTGCATGTCTATTTTAATAAATATATATGTAATTACGGAAGACTTTGCAAAATTTTATTCATTTTGTAGATGTAGATTGTAGATGAAGTCCTTCGGCGTATGGAAAAATGCCGATAAGTGCTACGACGTATCAAGATAAGAAAGCTGGAATATCTCGGACTTATTGAGAGGACCAAAATATAGTCCAAATCAACTCATTATCCAGGGGAAAATAAATGGTAAAACAAGCATAGGAATACGCCGCATCCCATAGCTGAGTAACTTGAGGGACTGGTATAAGTGTAACTCGACTGAGTTGTTCCGTGTGGCGGTAAATGAAAACGTAACCGCCAGAATGATCCGATAGGAGATGGCAACATAAGAAGAAGAATAAAAAAACATTCTCTAGTGAAATTTAAATTTTTTAAACATATTTAATAGTTTGATATTCCAGATTAAATATTTAAAAAAAGGAAAAAAATTATTCTGGTATCACCTGACGTATGGAATAATTAATTTGAAGATGATTTATTCACAAAAGATCACATATTTAAGTTTTTAAAAAATACCTAAAAGATTACATAGTATCTGTGACTAAATTGACATTGGTTTTTGCCGGAAAGGAAAAAAATGCCTTCATTCATTGAGATCATTTAAGGCGCAAATATACAAATCCATTTATGATAGTGATAAAAATCGACAAATTAATAAAAGGTCTGATTTAAGCATAATGAGAAGGACTAAAAAAGGGTCGATTAAGTAGTGTTATGTTGCATCCTACGCAGCACCTATATGGTGGCGGGTAATTCGCAGTCAGGTATCCTACACGGTATTGTAAAATATTTTTTTGTAGCGCAAACTGCAGTTGATTTTTAAATTTTATCACGGTTCCTAAATAAGGGCAATACAAGACTGTGTAGCGAAGTTCGCGAACAACCATGCAAACCCCCTCTATACCAGCTGCGGCGGGAATCGCCACCGCCTACCCTTGCGTGCGTCCACGCTGGCTTGAAAGCGGTCTACGATCGCATCATCGAAGCTCCTCCCGTCTCGGCAAGCGCCACTTATCGGATCCTGTGGATAGACATCCAGTATGCAAGTTCAAATTATAATTATCTATTTTGTTATACGGCCCTCCGCACGTTCTGATCAGCTTCTTTCTTCCATCTTACTTTATCATCACTGACTTTCATTTGCCGTAAAATTGAACTGACCGATGCAAATGGTCGAGCTATGGTGCTCGAGTCAGAAATTACCAATGGAATTCACTGGAAAGCTAACAGTATTATCTTAAACTGGCGCAAGGAGAGATCAAACTAATCATGTGTACTCTTCGTCAGGTACGTGGAAGACGGCCGTGGTTGCATCGCGCCCAGAGACCTCAAGAAACGGCAACCACGTAATCCCAGGCCCTAAAGTTGGATCTACACTATAATTTCGTTGTAATTCATCTTACTCCATGCTCTTTAGATTATGTTATATTTTTGTTACTATACACTCCTACATTGTTACCTGTTGCAAAACTTACATTTAGAATATTCTGCTATTGACACCGTGCACCTGGTTCAGTGAATCTAATATAGCTTACTTATCGTGCAACTTGAGCCAGAATAATATTTCTTTCATTTGAGCACACTTGTCTAATATTTGTCTGCATATTTACAATGTTATTGTATGTTACATTTCTCATTTACAGTTCAAAACTTCATTAAAACTTGCGTGCTTAATAACTTTGCATAATTATCATTTTATTATTTGTTACATTTTTATTTGCAGTCTAATTTGCATTTTGTTCAAGCTCACGTGACGATTTGATTAGTTTTTCCATACGAGTTCTTACCTACTAACTACACATTATTTATAAAACTCATGTATATCTTGTTGACTTTTGTGAATATAACATTGTTACAATAATTACTCTTTCAATGTAAAATCCTCTTCCACTCATTCTGCTAGTACACTCACATTAAAAAAATAAAGGCTTGGATGCATATCATCATCACCAAATTCACTACAAGGCCCAAGGATGAGACTCATTGTCTCCCGATGGAGCTGCCGGAGAGCGACGTCATAGGCTGTGCATAACGGCACGGGTTACATTTAGTTTGATAGGTGATTAATTCGAATCTGTCACATTCCTGTCTGCTGTTCGGCGCAGCTACGTCGCAGTAGTTTGGTCACTTTGAACGAATGAATGATAAGAAAATATTAAAAAAGATATATAGAGCTGGTATCGGTGGAACCAGAAAAAGAATGGCCGCGGGAGACTTGGCACCACCAGGTAAACAAGATACTGGAAGATGGTTCTATTAGAAGAGTCAACAATTTAAAAATGCGCGTGAGAAAATGTATGAATGTGGATGAGATGTATGGAGCCATAGTATCTGCCTACCCACGAGGGGAAACGGCGTAATGGCAAGTATCTACTTTATATGCCTTGTTTTTGCCAAACGAAGCCAGAAAGCGAGGCGGATAAAAATTAAATATGTTTAAATTAAAATAAATGGCGTGCTTAATAGCCGAGTTGGCAAGTCGTTGGCGAAAAGGCTCTCGTCCACGATATGAACGAATGTAATTCGGCATAACTTAAATATTTATGGGAATGTTTTCAGAAAAATATTTCTTAAAACATGGTAAATACTTTTTGTTCGGTATTCGTATATTGGCGCCATTCGTACTCTGGCTCGTTTTACTTGACCCTCCCCTTCCCTCCTTCCTCTCGCTCTACACAGTCGAAACCCACGGATCATGGTGTAAAGTTGTTCGTTGTCATTCGTTATCGTCGTTGGCGCAAAGTGCGTGTAGTGCGGATTACAAGTTATCGCAATGTTCCTCGTCATCGCAAAGTGCGTATAACAAGCCGTGGGAGTGTTCGTCATGGAATCAAGTTTTGTGAATCATAAATCGATACCATATCATAGCAGGAACAAGGAGGAAGAACCACGCCGGTAAGATTCGACATCCCGTCCATCTCCCGTTCCTCATTTCGAATTATACAGTCCACATCGTACATTTTCATTCCCTCGCCCCTTTCTTACTCACATCCCTTAAATTCCCGTGTACTCCACCAACCGTCCCCCTTGGTGGCGATTTCGCGTCGCGTACGCTTGTTGTAAGTACTCGTGTCAAAAGGCGATCGTCAGGCAATGTGAGCGAAATTCAGAACATTTTCTCATAGCTTCTGTTGCATTTTTATATCAAATGGTACCAAATTAAAATTTATTCATCAGGTTTCATATATTTTTAAATACATTTACATATAATTCTATAACGACAGTAACTAAATTATTTAATCAATTAATAAAATTTTAGAAGTGAAGATAATTGCGCTACTTCGTGCAGTTTACATACCTACATGGACTTGTAATAATGTTTTTTTTTAATAATATTATAAATTGAATAATTATCTCTAATTTATAAATATTATTATAAAATCTATCAGTTTATTTTTTGACAACATACGTTTTAAAAAGGCTGTTTTTAAAAAATACAACTTAAAAATTTAAAAAAATTCAAGGCCTTACGTAATCTAAAAATAAACTAAAAAATGAATTAAAAACCCATTGAAATTCCCATGAGCTTCACTATATATTTAATTATTTTTTTTCTCAATATTCTTAACAGCTTATTATTACAATTTTAATATTCATGAAATGACCTTATGTGATTACTCCTCCTACAAGCACGAGCGTCAGATCTTTTATGGCGAGTAAAACGTTTTTATTGCATGAATTCATAAAATTATGTACTATGGTTGATGTTATGTAAATTATGACAATAATAAACAAATAAATAAAATAAAATAAAAAACTATCTTAAGTGTATTATTATTAAAATGATTCGATGGTTTGTGTTTTCGTCTTTTACATGGAATTGAACTACAGAGTAATTAATATATACGGGCAGAAAAGCTGAAGTGACTTTAACCATTTGAGATGTGGATCTACAGACACTTTCTGAAAATAATATGGATTGATAGGGTTACATATGACAATATAATGATCCGGATACGAAAGGAAAAAGAATTCCTTAAAAAAATAAAAGCCCGGAAATTACAACACTTTGGCCATATCATTCACAGAAAAATTGCGAACAGAAAAGGTCCTGGAAGACAAATTATATTCTAACTGAAGAATCTGAGGCAATGGCTCGGGAAATAAACGGCCCAACTATTTCGAGCTACTTGGGACCAAACAAACTAACGACTGAGATTGTAAAATATTTTAAAGAGAAGTCCGAGGGAACTCCCGCTCGCACTTACACGCCTTACGGGACAGTACTAGTGATGGGTATAACATTTTAATGTTATTATCGACATATGTACGATAACGGACGGATTGCCACCATCGCACGTGGGTCGGAGTTAAGAAATAAATATTTTCTTTCTTAATTTCCGCCGATGAAGTGCTTGATCCAGACACTCGAAATATACACTAACAACTAACTATTTACACAGCTCAAAATTGTACTTACAGCGTGCGTCCTTCCCTGGTGTTACAGAGCTCTGCTTGTTGTAGATCGAGTGTATGATGCATCTTCAACTGATCTTTAACTCTCCCGGCTTCATTGAATTCGGAACAGATTGACACGTCTGTTCCGAAAGGCTATAACTTTAAAGAACTTAGGCTCTGTCGTATATTGTACTTGTACGGAAAAAGGAAAGTCAATTTTCAACAGAAAAAGACACCGGCACTTTGAGTTCCAACTGTCAACTGGAGCAGAATACTTCGAATGTCAGTTTCAACCAATCACGCTCCATCATTTTGATCGGTGGCCGGCGGCCGGCGGTCAAGAAACGACAAATGTATTTTGCAATTTATTTTTTTCATAAATTTTCGCTTTATGTTATATATAACTGTGAAAGTGGTAATTTTTAAAACTTTTGCAATAATATGTCTGATAAATTGTTGCCATTTAATTTTTACATTCTTGCAAAACTGTTTAAACAGTTTAAAAGCACGGATTTCATTACATTATTTATATGTAGGTACATTTTAATTAGGCTCTTAATTTATAATATACTTTAAAACTACTATATTAAAACTTTTCACAATTCACTGTGGTAATTTTTTAGTGTTTTTTTAATTTGGTGGTTTTTTATTTTTAGCAGTGAATTTCGAAACTTAGATAAAAAATGTCATTATTTGTACTAGGAGGTCGATATATCGCTAATAATTTTGTACTCCACTTGTGCGAGGTGCAGATATTCCCATTCACATGTCTTAAAAACTTATGTCTTGTGTCGTAAACTTATGTTCCTTTGGGACCTACAAAATTATGCCACCACCTTTTTTATAGTTTCTTGTGCTTGAAAACAAGTTGTAGTTTGGAATAATATTAGGTCCTTACATATGAAATTGGCGTTTAGTATGGGAGGAACATAAAGCCGATTTTTTTTTATTATAATATTTTTATTTAATCAAAGTATGTACCATTGCTATCTATGCACTTTTGCCATCTCATAGGTAGTTCATCGATCCCTTTACTAAAAAAACCATTCGGACGGGAATCAATAAAATCTTTGAAGGCGGTTTGGACTGCCCCATCGGAGTTGAATTTTTTCCTTTACAAGAAGTTATCCAAATTTCGAAAAAAATGGTAATCTGTTGGGGCAAGGTCCGGAGAGTACGGTGGATGTCTTAGACATTCCAATTGAAGCTCCTCTAATTTGGTAGCCGTCTGTTGTGCAGTGTGTGGTCTAGCGTTATCATGAAGCAGCAGTGGCCTAGAGCGATTAACCAGCCTCGGTTGTTTAGCAGCTAGCTTTTCCATCATGGTTTGCAGTTGCTGACAATAGACATCTGCCGTAATCATATGGCCAGATTTAAGATTTAAAATCCCTTCATTATTGTGCCGGTTGAGTAATGAAACGCAGCAGTCAACGCGCGTTTGTTGATTTGCTTCACTCAATTCGTGAGGTACCCACCTTTCAAGCTTTTTCACCTTACCAATTTGCTTCAAGTGGATTAAAACAGTTTTATCACTAACACCGCAGCCTGCAGCTAACTCGGATGTGGTTTGCGATGGATCCGCTTCCACAATAGCCTTCAATTCTTCATTATCAACTTTGGTCTCCGGCCGTCCACGGGGCTTGTTCTGCAGGTCGAAATTTCCAGAACGAAACACGTTGGAACCAAAAACGCACTGTGTTTTCTTTTGCGGCACCGTCGCCATACACATCATTAATCCTTCGAGCCGTTTCTGCAGCACTGGTGCCACGGTGGAACTCGTACTCGTAAATAACGCTATATTTCAAGTTTTTCATTTTGTAAACTGAGTGACGCAAGGAAAAAAACAATTGAGGAAAAAACAAATGAATTATAATTTTCAAAACACAAATACATGAGTAAATAGCTGTATAAATTTGGATTTGGAATTCCTAACCAAAGAGAAGATATTTGAGATCAAATTTGCCAGTACGGCAAAACGCCAATTTCGTATGTAAGGACCTAATATATTCAATTTGAGTTCATATACTAGTAAGAATGCGATGCTTTTGTTGTGAAAGATTGTTAGGAAGATTGTTGTGAAAGATGTGAAAGAAGAGTGTTGTGTTGTGAAAGAAAGTGTTGCTTTAAAATCTATTGATATTTATTGTTATGTGCTTATTATTTTTCACATTTCGTTTCTCATTTTTCTGTTTATTGCTTATTTTACTTGTCTCACTGTTGGTTTTAGGATTTGACACTGTAATGTTGGAATTGTGAACTTGTGAGAACTCTATATAAAGAAATAAATAAATTGTAGGTACACTGGACACTTTGGACGATGAAATTACTAGGTATATGGGTGTAAAATAGATTGATTTCTACTAACTATCTAAATCATTTTAGTATTTTATCATAATTCATAATTCTCTATGAAATAATGTCCGTCACTAATGTTATATTGCGCTGTTTTTACAGCATTAACTCGCGGCCGAAATATAGCTATATAATTCTCTCCATTTTTCGTGAACACTTAAGACATTTACCTACCAAAAACATTTAAAAAAGTAACCCATAAAAAACAAGATTTTGCAATACCCCCTTTCGGGTTTCGTGTCTACCATATGCGTCGGAATCTCCGTACAGCTTGTATGAAAAACCATTAAAAATTTAAAAATTCGAAATTATGCTATAATTATTATTTTTTTAACGAAAATTTGATAAATCTACTTGATCGTCGCTACGAGTCTACTTGCAAAGTTTCAGTTCGATTGGATCACGGGAAAAGGGTTAAAAATCGATCCAAAGTTTTTTGTCAGACAAGCAATCAATCAATCAGACACCACGAGTTAACATAAAGGAAGTAAAAATATGAGAACACAGATAACGTGCCGCATCAATGTTCTTACTTTTTTCAAACCAAGCTAAGCGCTTGTGCTATGAAAATAGCATTAACTTGCTGGTGTCCTGGAATGGGTCTCGAACCACCGACCACCAGATCACCGGGCGAACAGCTTATACAACATTTATTTTTAACGTTTACCCGAGTTGCCACTCTGTCGTTCTTATTATAATACGTTAACAAATGTTCACAAAATCGCGTGTTCTGAATGCGAACGATCCTTGATTCCACTTGATCTTGAAATGGCACTGGGCAGGCTACGTGCGATGACAACCAAACAGATGCCAACAACTTAAATGCGCACGTTTTCATTTAACTTATTCTAATAACTTCGTTCATTTGTTTACCATTTGATAGCAATAATTATATTGCTTTAGGAATATATTAATGTTGACATGTTTATTAGTCTAGTGGCGAAGGCTCTCGTCTAGTGATCCAATGGTCAAGCCACCAGTGAATGGATACCCACCGCATTCCCAGGAGCGAAAGCTCCCATACAGGCCCTACTCATACGTCGCCAGGTTGACATTTTTTAATTCTGAAGGTCATCTTCGTGTCAAGTCGTGTAAAGGGCGACCGTGACCCAGAGAGACCTTCGATAGTCCATTCACCCTCCAAATAACACACTTTATTATAAATTATCAAAGTAAGAAAAAGAAAAGCATTTAATATAGGTAAAAAAGTAACCCACAAAAAACATGTTTTTATTATACTTCCTTTCTTTGTAAAATGTAATAACAATTAAAGACGAATTAAAACGTATAACATAACACTAAACTTACAGTAATATAACATATTTCTAAAATGTCAGATGTTTTGAGCTTTGATAAGACACTTCATGCTTTGTGTAGTGAAGTACCTATTATGCATACCGACGGAGTAATTCAAATTTAGAAAATATTCCGCGACGTTATCGGGCCGCTATGCTAGTAATCAACTTTTGTAATGATTCCAATTTGAAAAAAACAATAAAAAAAAATTTCTTTTTTTTAAAAAAAAATAGAGATGCGAACACGGAATACGTGTCACATCAATATTCTTACTATTTTCAAACTAAACTAAATGCTTGTGCTATGAAAATAGGACTAACTTGCTAGTCTGGAGTGAGGTTCGAACCCGCAACCTTTGGATCACGAGGCCAGTGTCCTAACCACAAGACCAACAAGCTACAACAAACAATACAATTTCTAAGAATTTGAAATTATACTATAATTATTAATTTTTTTTAACGAAAATTTGATAGATCTTCTTGATCGTCGCCACGAGTCTACTTGCCAAGTTTCAGCTCGATTGAATCACGGGAAAAGGGTCAAAAATCGATCCAAAGTTTTTTCGACGGCAAGCCGGCAAGCAAGCAAGCAGACGCCACGAGTTAATATAAAGGGAGTAAAAATAAAAAGTAAGATGTATTTAAGATTTATTATGGTCAAGCAGACCAGCAAATTTGTTGCAAATAGACCAAGCTTCTTCCTCAGCCTCCATATCTCCTCTGCTGGATGTAGGCCTCTTCCATACCCTTCCACCCTTCCTTGTTATTTGCTAATTGTAGCCACTTCTTCCCCTTCACAGCGGCTATATTGTCGGCCCATCTCTATTGAGGTCTTCCGACGCCTCTTTTATTCTCCCAAGGTCTCCACTTCAGAACTCTGGGTGTCCACCTTGTAGCATCCTGCCTTGCAACATGCCCTGCCCATTGCCGTTTTAGCTTCGCTACGCGATCCGCCATATCCACTACTCTAGATCGGCGTCTAATTTCATCATTTCTAATTCTATCTCTTAGGCTTACTCCAAGCACGGATCTCTCCATGGATCGTTGCGTGCATTTGAGCTTTTCTACACTTTTCTTTGTAAGGGCCATTGTCTCCACTCCATACGTCATCATTGGCAGTATGCACAATTCGAAGGCTTTTTTTTAAGCTAATGACAGATCAATATCTAAAGTGAAAACAAGGAAAGCTATATTCAAAATATTAAAAAATATATTTGAATGCAGTCACCCAGGATTACTACTTTAGAATGTACTGAATTATAGATTTTGTAGGAAATATAGCTCCATCCCTTCCAAAATCATGTTTCCAAATCCCCACTAAAAGCAATCTTCACAACCCCCAAGTGTCGCGTGATAAAATTTTGAACATTTCCTTCGGCGGCTGTTCGTGCCAAAATCACACAAAAAGGATTTTTTGTTATTGAAAGCGAAAAATAATTTCGTAATAATCAAATATTTAAAATATTTAATATGGAACGAAAGCATTACGAATTGGTTTAGGACTGAAAATCTTCTATTTTTCTAAGCAACAAGAATGCTTCGAATGTTCTAAAAGAAATAAAAATAAAATTTATGTTCTTGAAAATATTTACGTATTATAAAAAATATATATGTAATTTTAACTATTTATAAAAAAAATGCCAAGCAGCAGGAATATGATCCCTTACATTCTCTATGTAGATATAAGATAATGATTTAATCTTAAATACTTATTTCATAATATTATTCATGTTAGTTATAATTCGTAATATGTTAAAAAATAATAGGTCCTTACATATGAAATTGGCGTTTAGTATGGGAGGAACAAGAAGCCGATTTTTTTTTTATTATAATATATTTATTTAATCAAAGTATGTACCATTGCTATCTATGCACTTTTGCCATCTGATAGGTAGTTCATCGATCTCTTTACTAAAAAAACCATTCGGACGGGAATCAATAAAATCTTTGAAGGCGGTTTGGACTGCCCCATCGGAGTTGAATTTTTTCCTTTGCAAGAAGTTATCCAAATTTCGAAAAAAATGGTAATCTGTTGGGGCAAGGTCCGGAGAGTACGGTGGATGTCTTAGACATTCCAATTGAAGCTCCTCTAATTTGGTAGCCGTCTGTTGTGCAGTGTGTGGTCTAGCGTTATCATGAAGCAGCAGTGGCCTAGAGTGATTAACCAGCCTCGGTTGTTTAGCAGCTAGCTTTTCCATCATGGTTTGCAGTTGCTGACAATAGACATCTGCCGTAATCGTCTGGCCAGATTTAAAAAAGCTGTAGTGAACGACACCAGCACTAGTCCACCAAACGCTCACAAGTAACTTTTTTGGAGTCAATTTTCGCTTGGGGCATGGTTTGGCTGGTTCGGCAGGGTTCAGCCATTGCGATGAGCGCTTCCGATTATCGTACAGGATCCACTTTTCATCACAGGTAATGATTCGATTTAAAATCCCTTCATTATTGTGCCGGTTGAGTAATGCAACGCAGCAGTCAACGCGCGTTTGTTGATTTGCTTCACTCAATTCGTGAGGTACCCACCTTTCAAGCTTTTTCACCTTACCAATTTGCTTCAAGTGGATTAAAACAGTTTTATCACTAACACCGCAGCCTGTAGCTAACTCGGATGTGGTTTGCGATGGATTCCGCTTCCACAATAGCCTTCAATTCTTCATTATCAACTTTGGTCTCCGGCCGTCCACGGGGCTTGTTCTGCAGGTCGAAATTTCCAGAACGAAAACGTTGGAACCAAAGACGCACTGTGTTTTCTTTTGCGGCACCGTCGCCATACACATCATTAATCCTTCGAGCCGTTTCTGCAGCACTGGTGCCACGGTGGAACTCGTACTCGTAAATAACGCGATATTTCAAGTTTTTCATTTTGTAAACTGAGTGACGCAAAGAAAAAAACAATTGAGGAAAAAACAAATGAATTATAATTTTCAAAACACAAATACATGAGTAAATAGCTGTATAAATTTGTATTTGGAATTCCTAACCAAAGAGAAGATATTTGAGATCAAATTTGCCAGTACGGCAAAACGCCAATTTCATATGTAAGGACCTAATATAAGGAAAATCTGATGACTTTCCTCATATGTTATAAAATATAAGGAAAATTTTGTTGAATCTGCGCTGTTTTTCTAAAATATCGATAAAACGATGCAATTTTATATTGAAAGTAAACTACGATGGTGATCTTGGTGAAGTTTCTGAGTTTTTTTATTTATTTTTTGCTTCGAGTGTTGATTCAAGGAGATTTTCTCTACCGTAGAGTTTCTATACACAAGCAATTCCACCTTTTGGTAGCAAAAACAGCAATATCCACATTTAAAAGTAAAATATTTATTTACACCCGTATAAAAAGAGAAAACTGTGGTGGCAATTGTTTTAAAAACTTATTTCCAATAAGATGTAGGTTTCACAGACTCCAGAAAAATAGCCTTTTTGCTGCCCTACCGATAGGTTTTTTGTATTTATCACAGGAACATCTCATTGGGATTTGCAGCCTTTCTCTTAGTTCAACACATCCGTAGCTTTTCCAACAGGCATAATCGAAATTCGTAGTGAAGTACCTGTAACACCGACGGAGTAATTCAAATTTTAAATATTCCTCGACGTCATCAGTCCGCCGTTGGCAGTAATCAAACTTTTCGGCTGGTTGTGCCCGCATATTGGAATTTAAAACAACCTCTCTTGATGTTAGGTAAGTAATCTTAGGTAATTGTCCATATAAAGAGGTTATATGTGAACAGTACATCAGATCACTAAGTGTTTTAATGTTTTAAAATGGTCTATACAAAATATGCAACATGTGCGGTATTTTACTTTTGAGGATTTCAACTAAGGCCCGGTTGCGCCATTTGTAGTACAAATAAAAGTAAAGGTAAAAAAAGTTACCCGAGTAAGTTTTTTAGTAAAATGGGTTGTTCCATCTATCTAAGTACATACAATAGTAACATTTTTTTACTCTCCAATATCGGTGGGGAAAGGTAAAATAGTTGGTAAAAAAATGACCGTCCTCTCACAGCTGATTTGAAAATGTGACATTTGTCCATATAGGTACTTGTCATTTGAATTGTGTCGCTGTCATTATCGTATTGAAATTTGTAAACATTACAATGAATCTTTTACTTTCGCTTTATTTTAGCAATGGTTTAACGTTTGTTTGGTTTGTTTGAATTGGTTTTGATCCGCAAAAGTACGTATTGCCAGTGGTAAAAAACTGAAATAAATCAAATTCCATAGACATATGCGGTATTTGAGGTTTATTCCGCTTGGCACCCTATTAGCCTTACTATTAGTTTAATAGTGGTAAAAAAGACATTTCAGCAACCTGAAATCGAGTTTACTCTCGGCGGATGATAAATAAAGTTACTCGGATTAATTTTACTTCAGTAAAATTTACTTCAGATGGCGCAACCGGGCCTTAATCTTCTTTTTCCGAAATTCGACCTCAAAAGTAAGCTAACATCGAAAACGGCTCTATATTCATGCAGTATTATCTGATAGTAACAAATATGACGAATGCCGACAGTTCAACGATGTCACTGGGCTTGCTTAACAACATGAATGAACAAAAAAAAACGTACAAATTGGAAGTGAATATTAGAAAATAAAAATAAAAGCTGAAATTCTGGTTAATTATTTCGCAAGTGTTTTTTCGTTCTTCTGTAAAAAAAATATTTTTGCGTGTAGACACTTTTTATAGAGACGCCTTTAATTATCAGGTGCATACAAACCAATACCCCGCCTAATTTCGGTATTACTTATTTATTTAATTAAGGAATCTTAACAATTTCAATCATTAAAATGTTAGAGCACAGTGTGCATTGCATTAACCAGTTACAATGATTCACAGATGTTTAAGGCGTAGTAAATTAAGTACTATCTTAGATAACAGAATATTTGAAAACTAAAAAAATATATTATAGTAATGAATAAACAATATTTAAATAAAATAATGGTAATAAATGAAGAAATTAGAAACAAACAATATTAATGTTAATGAGTAATAACACGGGGATAAGGATGGGTGGTAAAAGGAGAGGAGGTGGAGGAAGAGAATATTAGATGAAGTGAGTGATTGGTCACAGTCTATTTTTACATAGAATATAAAGCATTCTTTTAAATGCGGTAAGACCAATATTGAAGAGGTCAAATCGATACAATTATTGTTGAAGGTTTTGCATGCGCGATATAAGAATGTGTTTTGTGCATTAAGCCATGTATTCACTAGGGGACAAATTGTCCCTCAACACCACGCGCGGCATAGAGTCTACGTGACGTTGCAACGTCGTGCACTGTTCCGCGACCTCGCGCACAACATAGCGCGGCATTTCTACGTGCCGTGGCAACGTTGCCATGCGCACGGTACCCGAGCGTACTCACTGCAACATTCCGCGGAGCGTCAGTACCACGTGGTATGTTTACAAATGAATACGCATGCGCTGTATCTGTCAAGATGACAATGCGGGGAAACGAAATCGTTCTTGAACTCATCGAGCTGTATCGATCGAAGATCGCATAGAATGTCCGTCCTTCTTTCTCTTTGCAGTAAATAATTTCGCATTCTCCTCTTTTTCTCCTCTTACTTTTCGATAAACTCATTAACATAAACAGATACGCGGCTATCATCATAACCTCATAGGGCGATATATTTCCGCGACGTCTGGAAAACAATAATTATTTGCAAAAAGGACCTTGTTTTTAATAATATTCAATTTACTACAGTAAAACCTCGTTTATTTGAAATTGCGACCCAAAAAAACATTTCGAATTGCGCGGAACCCCGTTTTCGCCAAATGAGATACCGCAGCTGTCAACATAAGCTCATCGGGTGACATTTCCGCGACAAGATGTGCGAGTCCCGGTGTGTACACGTCAAATGGCCGCGTCATTGTCCCCGAAACATGAGCGTAGATGTTGATGCGACATGCCGAGCGGAATGTTTCGCGATTTGTCCCCTAGTGAATACATGGCTTTACTGATCATACCGCGCAACAATCGCTAAAAATGCGTAATAAGTATGCAAGTTAATATTGGAAAATAAACTGAAATTATTTCTCTAATTGTTTTTTCGATCTCATCTAAAAATTTTATTTTTGCATACAGACCCTTTTTGTATAGACGCCTTCAATTATTAGGTGCATACAAAGCAATGCTCCGCCTGATTTCGGGATTATTGATCACAACACGCAACAATTGATAAAAATGCGTAATCATATAGGTACGCATTCCTCTTATCTCTAGATTTCAAAGAAGAGATTGTTGCGCTCTTGGGCGCGGGCGAAAGTTTAGTCTAAGATGGCTGACCAGATGCTGTCCCTTGGATTGGGGTCAAGGGCGGGCGCGCTGCACGTGGCCGGCACGCACGTGCAAGTTCTTGTCACAATAGTCGGAGCTGCTCGGCGACCAGCAGGGCGTGCAGCGGGAACATCGCAGCATGACTTTTACGTAACCAATTATATGGAAAATAATTGGAAAGCAACATATATTTCGTAATATTTTCATCACAATTGTTATCATAGCATTAATATTTTGATATATCATAAAAATCTGTAGCACAAATATCATGCTTCAATGTCATGCTTCAATGTTACAATTACGGATGGACATTCAAAATAAAAAAATATAACATTTTTCTATGATATTTAAAACAACTTAAATTAAAGAGCCGTAACGCTGAACCAATATTTGATCAACGCGGGGATACAAAATTATAACAAATTATAATTGCGAAAGATATTTATATAGCTTATATAAAAATGTCCATTGCCTTTGCTATCAATTTTGTGTTACAATGATTCAGAATTTTTTTCACAACATTTTTTCAGTTGAATACGTTCTTTAATTAGTAAATATAGCTGTTTGACCATTAGTAATGGTAAGTGTTAAGCATTTCCCGCCAATCTATGCTGTTTTCTTGGCTATTACCAGTACCAATTGAAGACCCCATGGCAAGAAGTTGTTAACTAACATTTTTGTCAAAAATGAGTTTATAAGCCCTCTAAACTAAATAATGTACGCTCTTTCCATTGGAAATAAGTTCAGAACTTAAAAATAATTAGAACATGTTCAAATCATAGGGATGAACATGTTAACTACACTTTTTCATAAAAATCACATCAGTTTCTAATGGGAAGAACATGTTATCTTCAATAATAACATGTTCATGCCATCATTCTGAAATTAACACGCCTTTTAATTTGATTGGAGTATTTATGGTTAATATAAATTTTACTCTGGCAGTACTGTCATATATTTGTTTTTATTTGAAGACTATTATAATATGTACTTATATATTATTTTACAATGATTTTAAATGGTACAAACCATGTTTTGTATTATAAATTAACATGCCAGGAATTTTGTAACCACCAATTTTAAAAAGGTGTTGTTCTATTTAAAAAGAGTTCCAGAGGCGAAAAAATGGTTGTTAACTACATTTATTAGGGAAAATTAGTATATTTTTATTTTTTTGTGCAAAAATACGTTTTTTTTTACTTTGAAATACTTTTTTGATATTTTAGTGACATAAATCAATAAAAATTAATCTTGAATTAGCAATAAAACATATTTTCCAAAGGCGAAATGCAAATGTCTTATTATCTGAAAATGACTTTAATGTTAGTTACTAACTTCTTGCCATGGGGTCTTCAATTATCGAACAATCGGCACATAGTTATTCTCCGTAAAACACCAACATGATTCAACAAGTCGTGACTCGCAAGAAGAATTCAATCAAAGTAATGTAAATTAATCTACAACAAGTTTAAAATTAAATATCTTGTTGGAATTTAATTAAGAGTGTGTTTTACACTCGTATATTTTTAGTCCCTTTCTTTTAACTCGTAGCGTCTGCTTGCTTGTCTCTCGAAAAAACTTTGGATCGATTTTTAACCCTTTTTATCTTTTATTATTATTATTATTAATACGTATCACATCAATATTCTTATTTTTTTCAAACTAAGCTAAACGCTTGTGCTATGAAAATAGGACCAACTTGCTGGTCTGGAGTTAGATTCGAACCTTTGGATCACGAGGCGAGAGTCCTAACCGCAAGACCAACAAGCTACTCTTTGTTGCTTCCTGAATCAAAATTCGTCACCTTTACACAGCAGGTGACACCTTGCTAGAGAGCCTCTCTTTTTCGTATCTCTTGACTCATGAGGAGCTCTCTAGGAGAGCACGTCGATGTGGAAACCAATCGATGAATATGATACAAAGAGAATAAACCTATTGACACACAACGAGATGAATTTGGTAACTCTAGAAGGCGACCGTGAGGAGTTCTCTCGAACATTTTGCAACCCAGATGATGGCATTCGTGTTTCAGATATATGTTTAAAAAAGAAAAAATAATCGTTTGCAGTTCTCTTGAAAGAAAGGCAGGACGGAATGGATTTTATCTCCCTTTCTTTTAACTCGTAGCGTCTGATTGTCTACTTGTCGTCTTGTCTGCTTATTTGACGAAAAAACTTTGGATCGATTTTTAGCCCTTTTCCCGTGATCTATTCGAGCTGAAACTTTGCAAGCAGACTCGTGGCGACGATCAAGAAGATCTATCAAATTTTCGTTAAAAAAATTTAATAATTATAGTATAATTTCGGATTTTTAGAAATTTTAATGGTTTTTTGAAATTGGAATCATTACAATTTGATTACTACAGTTTGATTACTAGCAACGGCGGCCCGATAACGTAGGGGAATATTTTCTAAATTTGAATTACTCCGTCGGTATATATAATAGGTACTTCACTATGAATTTCGAAAATCTAAATTGACTGACAAATGTTTTTAGAATTTAATCTTTAAAGCATGAAGTGTGTTATCAAAACTCAAAACATCTGACATTTTAGAAATATATTGAATTACTGTAGGTTTAGTGTTATGTTATATGTTTTAATTCGTCTTTAATTGTTGTTATATTTTACAAAGAAAGGGAGTATAATAAAAATTTTGTTTTTATGGGTTAGTTTTTTGATACATCTAATTTTAATATTTCTGTGGGCGAAAACATAAAATACATATAAAAAAATTGTTAGAATTATGTTAATTACTTTTTAACTATTATAAGGTCTCGTAAGCTAGTTTTAATGGCTTTAGGTACTGTTAAAGACTATATTCAATGCTGAAAAATATATTTGCGTGAGGCCATTTTCACGGCACGGTAAAAGTTAAAATAAGTAGCAATACTCATCCAACAACGCATTGCATAACCGAAGCAGCGTACTAAATCTCCCACGCGCCGATGTGAACTTGGTAAAGTGAAACGTGGTTTTGCCCATCGGAGATAGACGAAACGGACTGACGAGAAGAATTTCGGCAACTTAGGCTCGGTTGCGCCAGCAGAAGTAAATTTGGTTCGAGTAACATTGACCCGAGTACCTTTTTTTACCCTCAGCTCAGAGTAAACTCGATTTCGGGTTGCACAAACGTCTTTTTTACCGCTGTCAAACCAATCATAAGGCTAATAGGGTGCCAAGCGGAATAAACCTCAAATACCACATTTGATTTATTTCAGTTTTTCACCACTGGCAATACGTACTTTTGCGGTTCAAAACCAGTTCAAACAAACCACTTTATTCTATGAAACAAACCAAAAAAACGTCAAACCATCGCTAAAATAACGCGAAATTAAAAGATTCATTTTAATGTTTACAAATTTCAATACGAAAATGACGGCGACAAAATTCAAATGACAAGTACCTATATGGACAAATGTCACATTTTCAAATCAGCTGTGAGAGGACGGCCATTTTTTTTACCAACATTTTTTTACCCACCTGTCTTGGAGAGTAAAATAAAGTTACTCATGTATGTACTTCGGCGAGTAAAATAATTTTTACCATCGCTGGCGCAACCCGTTTTTAGTAAAAAAAAGTAACTTGAGTAACTTTAAAGTCACTCGAGTAACTTTTTTTACCTTTACTTCTGCTGGCGCAACCGAGCCTTAGGGTGTTACACCCTAGACCAGGGGCCGGCAGTTCGTCGAGTTAGAAGAGCCAAATTGTCATGGAAACAGAATAACCAAGGTACTAAAGTACTTTACTTTACTTTAGTACCTTGGTACTTTACTTTACTTTACTTTAGTACCTTAATACTCTTTAGTACCAATAATCTTATCAATAAATTGATTAGATTAATGGATATTGATTTGTGCAGCCACACAAGAATAAGAAAAATTTTGGGTGCGACATTCTTTTCTGCTTACTAATTAAGTCTCTTTTTCTTTTCTTTAAATTTTTTATTCTTTCTTGTTGCATTATTCTTAAAGTGCCCAAGTTTTTCTGCTAATAATTAAATCTATTTTTCGCTTGTTTAAATTTTTTATTCTTTCTTGTTGTATTATTCTTAACAGGCCTAAGTTTATTTCATAACATATTTATCATTATGATCATATTTCTAAAAGTGGAGACCTATAATTGACCATCTATATTATATAAATGTTTTCTAGGCTTCTGTGTTGTGTTGTTGGTCTTCCGTGAATATTAAATAAATAAATATATATGTATGTATATGGATATGGATTTTTAGGAAAAAGAAATTCGATGTGTTTTGGTAAAAATTTGATAAGATCGGCGTCCATGCATCGCTTTCAATAGCTTTACTTTACTATATCTGGCAAACAGCTACATATTTTTAATTGAATATATGATTCTAAATTTTTATCCGTTTTTCTGCTTCTAAGTATATTTTAATTAGATTAATAGTCTTTTTATATTTATTAGACACTAACAGGATAATAAGTACATGATACTTTAATAATAAAACATTGTAAATGAAGACTATGCCCATTATCACAATTACAAGTGTCTTCGGCGCGCTCTAGTAACATGTATTTTTGCATTTAAGTATATTTATATGTACGCACTACATTCAAACACTAAATATACAATACACATGTGTGTGTATTTTATATTTAGTGTTAATGCACATTTGTGTGTATTGTATATTTAGTGTCTGAACATACAAAGTAAATTGAAAAAATCAAGTAATTGCATTGGCAATTTCATCGATTCGAAGGAAGTACTCGACAGTATCTCTCACGAACCAAAAAAAACGGTATTGACCACACAGCCCCAAACGGATAAAAAGCCATTCAACGTACATACTTCAGATAGTCAAATCAAATGAATATCTATATTAATCCACCAATTTGGAGACCCCCAAGGTACGTGCCCAGACCTCTACTATTTCTCACTCACGTAAACGTCATATTTCAACAAAAAATCAACGGTTAACGGAGCGGTGAACATAATATGCGAGTGATATATTGCAAAATAGTGTAGATAAAAGAATAGCGTTAAGTCTAATTCGTGTTAAATGAATGAATTAATTAATAAATCGCTAATTAAATACCTCTTTTTAGGTACATATTTTAAATTATCAAAAAAAAAATTTAAATTAAAATTTAAGGTTACATTTAAATTTAAAATTTAAATGTAACCTTTTGAGTGAAGTGGACACTTGTAGGCGAGATTTCGAAAGAGCTTTTAAATTCTGGTACCTTTGACGAGGTAAACATTTCGAAGGGTGTACTCGAAGTTGCAGGGTGCACCTGCGCCGACCTCCGCGAGGACAAGCGTCACTCACAAACCCGCAGCAGTTGTGGTCCTGCGCCTGGCAAGGCCAACCTCTGCTCGGGTCACTACTATGCGGGTGCTATTTAAGGTCGTCCGGGATGTTGAGGTATGAAGAGATCACGATGGTCAGGGTGTCCCAGACAGTTAACCTTTCCCGAGCTATGGAGTATCAGACCGAACCAATTAAATCTGGAATATTTATATATATATATATATATACATATATATATATATTATATATATCATATTATATATATATATATATATATTCCGGTATTTACGTGAAAAATTAAATTTTCAAAACATTTTCGCCTGGTGACGGAAAACCAATTATAGTCCCACTAAAAAGTAATTATTTTTTAATTGACATAAATTATAAAAATATCACAAAGACTAAACCATTTATATGGAAAACATTAATGGAAACCTTTATAGGGCCTCAGAGCATACGAGCTATATAGCTGGCTTAAGTGATCACTTTCATAATGCAATGTCCACTAATTCCATCGTAAAAACATCCATACATTATAACATTTTTGAAAGTTGTATACTATATGTTCTAAATCAATTTCTTTCATATATTCGAATGGACTAAGTTGTGGACATCTACTTCCTTCTCCTTCCTTCCGTCCTTATCATGACATAGAATACATAGATTTCGCAGCTTGTAGGATACCTCTATCAAAATTTTAAAAGTAGTATATATGTGTTTTAAATCAATTTTTTTTCAAATATTTAAAAGGACTGTGATTGAGACATCTATGGTATAATTTATTTTTTAATTGAATTTAAAACTGCCAAAAGAAACACCATTTTAAGTATAAAAGATAAATTAGACATTAAATTCATAGTAAAATTGTGTTTGATTTATTTTGAGTTTGTTTGAATCTGGCCACCCTGACCCAGGAGAGGAAGGGGGGTTGGTATATAAAGGTGAGAGCGCATGTGCGCGCTCTCTTCTTCTTCCCATCTACGTAGAATAAGGCTACGGTAGCTAATGTCGGTCCGCAACTCGTATATCGTCATGATCGTAGAACAATGACGGATGTGCAAAAAATTCCATATTGACTTTTTTGGATCGTTAAAAAGTGAAAAAAAGAAGCAATCTAATGGTATATAAAAAATGTATTTTTTTTCATTAATTTAACCGTCGTTACACGAAGTCGTTATAACGACGGTTCTGATTTGCGATCGTAGAACAATGCAGCATGTGTAAAAGCGTCGTTGTACTGCGCTATACTATATTTGAGGTTTGAAAGGTTTAAATAACTAGCCCAAGTTTCAAAGGAAAATCTTTTGTAGTTATCGAGCTACGACATAAAGTGTCTTTATGTAAATAAAACTTCAAACTGCTCTCCTGCAAACACGAATGGTCAAACATGCGTTGTTATTCTACGATTTTGACATACATATAATAAGATATACACAATAAAAGAGCACAGTATTTACTAGATACCGCCTGCCTGTTCTTTCAGTAAAACAACCCCGCATTCCCAAAGTGGTAATACACTACAGAAATTAAACAAACAACTGTATTATAATAAACGAATTATATTATTCTTATATCATTTTCTTTTTTCACTTTTAATTTTCAATATTTAGACATGATAATGCGGGCAATACCATTGTTCCTCGCGCTGCTATATTTACTTCTCAACCATCCTGTATGAGCGCTGCCACCAGCCATCGCGTCAATTGCACAAAAAAATCCGAGAAAAATATTATCGTCGCATTTTTTCCAATTTATTAATATCATGTATTCTATTGGTGATGATATAACGTAAAAAATACTATCATCAACACCCTTACTTCCACTGTTACCGCCCTGTTAGGTACAGAATATAGATGACCGTCAACCTACGTAAAAATGAATCAAGAAGAATAGTAAGTACTAAATATGGTAACCAGAGTGATGGATAGGTCCAAGAGGTCATTTAATTACCATTTAAAAGTGTTTGTATCGTTAAAACTTCGTAATGGGGCCATTTCTAGGGACTTGGCGTACCGCCGCTTGTCACTACATCGTGCACAATGGACAGGTTTGCGTACGTGCCCGCAAAGATAATACGAGTGTAGTCTATCATCTGCATCTCGTAATTCAATGCGAATATCGAAGCAAAAATGGCAGTGTAAGACGAAGAACATCCTGGCTGAAGAATCTAAGGCAATCATATCTAATATTTAAAGAATGTGTAATGTATTAGGGAATTTGTGTTGGCTGAAAAGTTATAGGGCTACGCTATGGATCTACTGATGGCCGTAAGTGGCCGACACAGGGCAAGACAGAGAGAAGTGGAAGAGTGCTGTCCAAGTGATTGGTTCCTGATTTGGAAAAAGAGGAATAAGAAAAATACATTGACTTACCTAAGCTTTTTTAGAAATCTCAGTATCCCAGTCCCGAACGAGCTAGCAATCATTGAAAAATATGTATTTCGGAAACAGCTATCGAAGCCGCTACAAGACGATTCGGCCAAGTACAGATGCCGGCAAACATGTTGAACATTTTTCGGCGAAGTGGGGGAGAGTTTGCGCATGTACCATTCCACCAACGAGACCCAAAATTTGTCTTCTGCGCATACCCCCACCACGCCGAAAAATGTCCAAGAAGTTTGCCGGCAACTTTATATTGCTTTCTGCTAGTAAATAATTAATGCCGAACGATGTGACGCATGATACAACAGCTGTACTCCACCATCATTCATATTGGTATCACGCTGACACAAGGACGCTGTATTGTAAATTCAGAAGCGGATAATGGTCTATTTACATGCGACGTGGTTCTTACTCCAACGCGGACATACGCGCATCAAGCATCCTCAATATATCGTATATCATCAATGAATCACTAAGGTTTGTATGATATGAGAATTGGTGTTTCTTGATAAAGAAGCGTAATTAGTATTGGACTTGTATATTTGGTTTGATACGGGTACTTGGGTTCAAACAAAAATTTCGCACTAGAGTCCATTATACGGAAAAAATGCATGAATCGGTGATCACCCTTCTTTAAGTAACACGGACTTCGTTCTGTGTTATTTAAGGAGTACTTAATATAATTAATAAAACTGTTTATGGGTAGAGTTTTTCTTTAGTAGTGAGGTGTATGATTGGTTTATTTCGAATCAAACTCCAATGACCTCCAGTGATCTTGAGACGTGCAAAGATCTTGGAGATTTTAAAAATCTTAGCAATTTCACCCGTGACGCTCTCAATCGCATAACAGCTGTTTTTGGGTCGTAAAACAATTTGAATACAATTTATAATACCGTGTAATCTGTGCACATTTGTCCAATTCTGTTCTTTCAACTAACTAATTTTATTTGTTTATGAGCATGTTTTTATGATCGGGATTGCAAATTATCTGCAGATAAAGGTGGAACGAGTTCGTTCAATACCACATTTTATTTGCTTCTTCTTCAAAAACAGCAAAACAATTTTGTGAGGACATTATTAATATAATTAACTTAAAAAGACTTAGTTTTCACCACTTTTGTATTGAAAAATATCAACATGTTCCAGAGCCCATGGCCCCTTCGTCAAGATACAATTGTATACAAACAAATTAAATTCAAAAATCGAAGTATAGTGTATCAAAATAAAGAAAAAATTATATATGGAAAATGAATAATAAAAAAAGTAACCCATAAAAACCAAGTTTTTATTATACTCCCTTTCTTTGTAAAATATAACAGCAATTAAAGATGAATTAAAACATATAACATAACACTAAACTTACAGTAATTTAATATATTTCTAAAATGTCAGATGAGCTTTGATAAGATACTTCATGCTTTGAAGATTAAATTCTAGAAACATTTGTCAGTCAATTTAGATTTTCGACATTCGTAGTGAAGTACCTATTATGCATACCGACGGAGTAATTTAAATTTAGAAAATATTCCGCGACGTTATCGGACCGCCGTAATCAAACTTTTCTAATGATTCAAATTTGAAAAAACCAATAAAAATTTTAAAAATCCGAAATTATACTATAATTATTAATTTTTTTTAACGAAAATTTGATAATCCTCTTGATCGTCGCCACGAGTCTACTTGCCAAGTTTTAGCTCGATTGGATCACGGGAAAAGGGTCAAAAATCGATCCAAATTTTTTGTTGACGGCAAGCAAGCAGACGCCACGAGTTAATATAAATGAGTAAAAAGTACCTTCTTAACATGAAAATAAATTTAAAAGATAATTTGTAAAAAATAACCTGGTCATTGATAATATTCAATTTACTTTTAATACTTTTTCTTATTTCCAAAATTTCTAATTTATCAAACTGTGATTCTATATAATTTGTTTTTAAAATTTGTTAACTCTTATTAATGTCAAAAAAATAATCTATAGCCAAAAGACAATAAGGAAATTCGGAATAATTATCATTATAAATTTTGGAAATAAGAAAAAGTGTTAATAGCAAATTGAATATTATAAATAATCAGGTCCTTTTCAGATAAATTAATTTTAAATTTATTTTCATGTTAAGTAGGTACATTATTATTATTCATTTTCCATATTTAATTTTTTATATTTTGATTGTCTATACTTTGATTTTTTAAATTTAATTTGTTAGTATACAATTGTATCCTGACGAAGGGGCCAGGGGTTGTTAATGATGACTACCCACCCGCCTGATCTTCTTCTTTCACAGCCTTCATCTCTCCATTGCTGGATGTAAGCCTCTTCCATACCCTTCCATCATTCCTTTTTATTTGCTAGTTGTAGCCATTTCTTCCTCCCCACAGCGGCTATATCGTCGGCCCATCTCTTTTGAGGTCTTCCGACGCCTTTTTTATTTTCCCAAGGTCTCCATTTTAGAACTCTGGGAGTCCATCCACCCGACTGAAAGGTACTTGTAACTACATAATAAGTAGTACAGTAGAGAATTTGTTTTCGTTTTTGGTTATATTACTGTATAATTATTGAAAAACGGTGGAAAATTATGCATTACCTTATGTCTTCTTCAATTACATTCCAGATATGTAAAGACTTTTATTACAACTACTTGTTCAGTACTGCTTTCTTTCAAGATTCTGGGAATTGTAGAGAGCGACAAATTGCGAGACTTTGGTCTTCTTGACAACGCCAACAACACATTTTCTTTTCTTGTCAGAGTCCGAATTTCAACTCCAACTTGATACGAGAGCGTATATTTTGTTTTACAGTCCACTTATTATTTCAATTTCAATTTTCAATTTTTCAATTTATTTATTCAATAATACGTACATTACAAACTTAAATTCAATGCATACTTATATCTGGTCAAAGGTGTAGGAGAATCCTGCTTCGGAAAACCCCCTCAGACACATGGAATATGTCAATACCCAAAGCGATTTTGTTATATAACCGCTCACGACCATTTTGGAAGCGAATTCAACTTGCTGTCACTTTCTTTTGACAGGAGATCTCGGTCCCCCTGTGTGGTGTGACATGAAAGTAGTACGTTGACCGTCTTTATTGCCTTCCTCCGTGGGAAGTCAGGAGTAGGTACTCTCGCTCGAGCGTCTGGAATTGCGCTCGTTGCAGAACCGGTTTCCACACATGAGTGACCCCAGTATGTATCCTGTCCTCTCCAGGGTACAGCGTGCCTTGAAAGTTGATTAAGCTTTTCCGGGAGGTCATTTGAAATGTCCGGGCCATAATGTTCTGACCATTCTGTGACTCTTGTAAAAGACACACGATTATCTTTGAACTATTTGGCAGTCACTCGTGGTGCAATATATTGATTTAAAATGCATTTTTTATTTAAAATTTGCACCATACACAATATTTATGTTATCATTTCAGATGTTATAAATAAATTAATAACATAAATATAGAATTTTGTCACCTATTTGGGTAGGACAGGAAATCGCGTAGTGTGGAGGGTATTTGGTCAATAACAGGAACAAGCCTAGGATTGGGAAGTGTTTTGCAAAGTGATATTATCCATAACCGTTTTCTCAAAATTTTAATTCTTTAGGATTTCAACGGTTTCAAAATTGTTGATTATGTTCTTTATGAAAAATCGAGTGTATTTGTAAGTTGTGATTCAAAAGAATGATTTGTGTCGATTATGTGGTTGGACAATTCCTAGATGTTACTATTTTTAAGGCAACAGCGATGCTCTTCTAAAGTATTGAGGGGGTGTCCAGTTTGTAAATAACTATTCGTAGTGATAATATATTTTAAACTAGATTAGGTGAAAACTTAAAGAAACATACTTTTAGAAGTCATGAGATAAACCGTAAATTGTGTTAGATTGTAAAAATGATCGGTAACGCTATTTTTTGTTCGTAACAATCTAATCGAGAAATCATCACTTATTTTTAAGGTCTTGGAGAACATTTATGAGATTTTCAGATCGACAGTCTGAGAGATACGGATTATTCTCCCAAGAGTTTTTTTGAGGCATCTCTCGGCATTCTTAATCCACTGCATACACTTCACAGTTGGGGGAAATTTAATCTCTCCAGGGTCAATAAAATGGAATATACATACCGGGGATTCAGGGTTCGATTCCGGGGGAGGTCACAGTGCATTTATATGATATTTTAAAGTCTGGGCACTTTTGTGATGTCCTTCGCCTCATGGCCTATTGAAACGTAATTTATAAAAATGAATGTCATCTACGTACATGCATTACTTATTCGCCACTTGCACTATACACTCCTAATCGCTGCGCAGGACATGTGCTGATTCGTATATAATCGCATTGCTTTTATACATACGATATATAATGGAATTCTGGTACCAACACCTATGTATGGAAGCGAAGCCTGGAGCTGGCAGAAGAGGAACGAAAGTAGATTGAATGCAGCGGAGATGAGATCCCTCAGACGTATGTGAGACAAATCCATTTATGATAGAGTAAAGAATGCAGATATTAGGAAGGAATGTAAAGCTGATCTAAGCATAATTAATAGAATTAAAAAAGGGTCGCTCAGGTGGTTTGGGCATGTTTAGCGAATGAATGAGGAAAGAATGGTGTATAATGTAAGAAAGATGTATAATGTAAGTGTTGATGACACCAGAAACAGAGGGCGACTGCGGAAGACTTGGCATGACCAGATTAAGCAGATATTGAAAGATGGTCCCGTTAGAAGCCTCAACAACCGGCGAGCTTGCATGCGAAGATATATGAATGTGGATGAGGCGAGAGTTGTATGTCAGGACAGAAGAATGTGGCGCTCTATCCTATCTGCTTACTCCCACGGGGAAACGGCGTGATGATAAGTAAGTAAGTAAGCTTTTATACATTAAATATATTCATGTTGCTAGAGCAAGCTGAAGACACTTGTAATTGGGCTGAGTTTGAAATAAGTACAGAATACCTTTTAAATGGGTTTTGTAACTAATTTTTTGTTAGTCGCATTAAAAATAAAGTAAATGCGCGTTTTTTTCAGAACATTTCAGAAAAAAGTAATATAATTTAAGGCGATCTTTGAACGCGCGTGTCGGCTCTAAAATCGAACACGGTGTACATTTCTACACGTGTTTTTTTTGTCTCTTTCTAGTAACCTTAAGCCAAGATTATCTCTCGATCAAAATCACAACACTCGAATGTTCTCGTGTGTTAACATGCGTTAATGAGATTTTAGAGTTCAGACATCCGAGGAATTAAGGCAAGGAAACTGCAGTGGTCGAGGCAATGCTTTCGAATACAAGCCAACAGGATTTAAATCAAGGTCTTCCTCTTGGTTGAGGTCGAGACTGGCCTGCGAGAGGTAGCAGACTGAACTGACTGACTGACTGAAGATGGATGAAGAGGAGATGAAGCAAAGGTCGCCAGAAGAAGCGCTAAACTGGGAACTAGCTCACGAATTAGCAAATAAAGATATCTGTACTCTAAAATCATGGTTTGACATCAACCTACTGACACTCAACATCAAAAAAACTACATATATATTATTTTCTCTACAAAAAATACCTATACATAACAATAAAATAATAATCCACGAGCAAAAATTTAATACGAACTGTAAACTACCTGTAAACGACCCTCTTCCGTCTCTTCCAAAGGGTCTTATTTAACAGAAATAATACTCTAACACGATGGTTGAGATTACTTTTTATTTTGGATTAATTACAACAATTAATAAAAGCACAATTACATTGATGTGAACACTCCCGTAGTCAATCTACTTCTACTGAATCTATGTGAAGACTGATCAATAATGCCTCTAGTTAGAGACAAGACTCTGCTTATATGGGATTCTAATCCAAACAATTAGGATGATAAGTATGGAACATCGGGCGGCTCCGGGTCAAAGTTACTTTATGATAAGACCGGGGTCGTTGTAGGGACTCTAATTGATATTAATATTGGAATTTACATTTCTGTTTACAAAACTAAAATGTTTATTCCATGTTTATCATTCCTATACAATGTTGATTTATATAATGGTTGGTATAGGTACATTACACCATCACCCTTAGATCAAAAATATAGGGAAATCTTTAAATGACATAGATTTTTGAAAAAAAAACAATATTCACAATGCTATCAGGAAGTAAGTTCACGTCATGATACAATAAAATATGATATTATATATTCACAAAATTTCATAATTTTACAATTCTTATATAGGTATACAATTTATAAAATTTTATTCTTCACACTTAATACTTATGAGATAATATTTTTATACATTGTCCTTTATTGAAGCTAATCTAGGACTTCTTCTCAATGGAACATTCTCTATAGAATCATCAGCTAATTCTACAGAAATATTTTCTTTATGGGATTTTTTATTTATATTCAATGTTAAACAGTTGGTTATCATGGCACAACAATTCTTTGGTTCGGGTTTTACCTTCGAACGAATTTTCTTATAAATTTTATATAAAATAAACAAGGCTAAAAATTTTGCAAATGTTAATACACAATAAACAAAATAATTATTATTTAAGACCTTTTGAATGACACTTTCATCTTTTATTTCAAATTTGTTGAATTGGTCTAATTTATGACTAGCCATTAATAATTGTTCTCTATCAAGAGTAGTTGAATGGGAATGCATCATGATTAGAGTCGAGTTATCAATTACTTTATGTTTACAACAGTCGTCATTGACAATATCAAATGTCGGTATAATTGAATTAAAGAACTTTCAAAATTACTATCTACAGAAACAAGGATAGTATTTGCTGTGTAAACTTTACAAAATTGTCTAGTACTTAGAATTCCTGTGGAATCAATTTTAATTTCGTCGGGTACATTTTGATTACTGTTTTTACACATTATTGTTATCACTGTTGGCTTGGGTAATACAAATAGCCATTTATTGTTATCTAACTTGTACCAAATTTCATTGATTGATTTCATAATTCTAGTATTACAATTATCGGGTATGAATTCAGTTTTATATAAAATTTCAGTTTCACAAATGGGTCTAATCTGAAGTGAATAAAAAGGATTTTTAGTGTAACATATTAGTTCATTCTGATCTAAATTCTTGCAATCATCAAAGTTATCTATGGTTACATAAGTAAGTTTATTTTCGGAAATAGCTAAGTAATTAGATGATGGCAAAATAAATATATAAGAGTTATCTCTTCTTAATACAGGTGTAGGGATTACCTTGTACACATGATATTTAATATAATTTATTAAAGGGTTTGATATGACAAATACAATTTTGTTATTTAAAGAGAAACATTTTAAGGTAATTAAATCTAATAATTTATGCACATTTTTGAGTTCTACTGAATATGGGTATGTAGTAAAAGCTGGATTGAGCCAAATAATCTGAAATTTTTTTTTTTTAATTATTAATATGATATATATAGCGCTTAAGTCTATTTGCATGTACGGTTACATTTTTATTTTTTATTTTAATTATATAATTTACGGGGGAAATTATTTTAACTACTTCAAAGGGTCCAGTATATCGGCTAGTAAGTTTTCTCGATTTTCCGGGTTTAAAAATCTCATTATTTAAATATACTAAGTCTCCGATTTTATATTTATCAATTTTTATATTTCTATCGTAATATTTTTTGTTTATTTCTTTATTTTTTATGCAATTTTCTCTAGCAATTTTCTGACTGGATTGTAATTTAAGTATAAGTTCATCAACATAATTTTCATATGTATATTTAAATTCTGGTTCTTTTATTAATGAAGATGGAAGCGTTGCTTTGTTTCCAAATATCAATTCATATGGAGATATTTTAGTTGTCGTATGTACAGCTGTATTGTACGAGAACATAGCAAAATCTATCCATTCATCCCAATCGAGTTGATCTTGGTTTACATAGTGCTTTAGGTAGTCGGCAAGTGTCTGGTGACTACGTTCCAAAGCTCCATTAGTTGAGGGTGAAAACTTGTACTTTGCAGTTGTTTAATTTTAAATAATTTAGCTATTTCTTTCATTAAATTTGACGTAAAGTCGGTACCTTGGTCTGTCAAAATAGATTCAGGAATACCAAATTTACATATAAAATTTTGCGTTAAGGTTTTAGCAACTGTAATGGCTTCATGATTTGGTAAAGCATAAGCTTGTGAAAATTTCGATAAGTCGTCTTGGAGAGTTAATATATATTTATTTCCTGATGAAGTTAAAGTAAGGGGACCTACAATATCTAATGCTATCTTTTGAAAAGGTTTCGTTGATGTAGTGGTAATTTCCATAGCTTCTTTATTTTTCTTGCGCACTAATTTATTTTTTTGACATGATTCACATTGTGCGACAAACTTCTTAATTTCCCTTTTCATATTGGGCCAATTGTATTTTTCTTTAATACGATTATAAGTTCGGAAAAATCCCGAATGACCTGATGATGGATTCGAATGATTTTCGGTTAAAATTGTTATAATTTCTTCTGCTTTAGGGGTTATTATTTTATCGTGATATATTTTAACATTAACTTTAGAGGTTTTAAATACATATCTTAACATAGCACGTATTTTGTACCATTTTAACTTATCATATCTATCAATAAGATTAGGCATATTTATTTCTTGAATATTTCATATAAATAACATATTTCTTAATTTAACTAAATTTACATATAAATTTTCATATTCTCCATTATTCCAATAATTTTGTTTATTTATAAGATAATATATATTTTGGTTACTTTCGCGGAATTCTACAACATCAGTTACTTTGATTACTTTTTTATCTAGTACTTCGACATGAGCTTTAAATTTCTCCTTAATTTCTTTTTGGATATCCGTTTGAAATTCTTTATCTGCTCCTAAGCAAATTACAAAACTTCCTGAAGTATTTAATTTATCATTTATTTCTTCAATATTGTTATTGATTATAACTGTAGATTGATATTTTTCTAAGAAATCTGAATATGATTCGACGTTCGATTTTATATTATTAATATATTTAATATTATCTTCTTGCGAGGTAGAAGGTTTGTTTTCTTCATCAATTTTTATTCTGCTTAATGTATCAGCATTCGTATTTGCTTTTCCTGGGTTGTAT
>JADDOH010009623.1:0-61198 GCA_016648135.1 Agrypnia vestita | reverse complement strand
CTTAAAACATTTATCGACAATATTACTGTTCCAATACTTCCCCCCTAATATCAACATTCTCCCCTCCACAAACTCTACAGCTTATCTAATGTTATCGGGATATATTTCATTTGGATGGTATTTCTTCGTATTGATGAAACGGACCGCGCATCTAAAAACTAGTCATACAAAATAAGCAGTAAAAAATTTGGTCCGAGAACACAGATGAATAACAACCACGTCCTCTAGCTCTTCAACCCCATTGTCCATATTCCCATTAATTAACTTTAAATCTCCATCCCTCTACCAGAATAATTTCGGTATCCCAAAAAAATCGAAACTTAGCCATTAGTAAATTAAAAAATTTTCGACTCTATTTCGTGCCTACACCTTTTTTTTTACTATGATATATATATTATATATATTAGAGATAGATAGAGATATAGAGATATATAGGTAAGGTGTAGCATATATATTTAGATATATATAAATATATTAATAGAAATATATATATATACATAATATATATGATTATAGATTATTTATTGTTGTTATCATGTAAAAATTAAAAGGATAGTGATTAATATTCTACCAATTAACAGATGCGAAATCTACATACAACATGTCATGGGAAGGACCATAGATGTCTCTAGAATACACAGTCCATTCGAATAAATGAAAGAAACTGATATAGAACATAACATACAATATTGAAAAATTTGATGTGTGGATGTTGTTACTACGGTGGAATTGTGAAGGTTGCATTGTGTAAAGAGCAAGCCAGCTCGTATAGGTCAGAAGCCGGGGGCCACCCTGTAAAGATTACCATACACGTCTTCGTCTCTGTGAGACTTTATATAATTTATATTAATACTTATCTAATTTAACTGTATAACCGACCGACCGATAATGTCGCCCCATATAAAGTAAAATTCCTAAGGGTTTAAGCATTAAACAAAGACGAAAAAATATTATTTTGGTGAAGGATAAATTTAGAAGCTATGTGGGCCCAATGCGCCGCCCTGGCTGGTGGCATTTACCGTGGAAAGCTGGAGGAAGTACTTCTCCAAAAGTTGACCCAATAATAGTTTTTTATTTCTTGTTCTTCTTCTTCAGCCTTCATCTCTCCACAGCTGGACATAGGCCTCTTCCGTACCCTTCCTTGTTATTTGCTAAATGGAGCTATTTCTTTCCCCCCACAGCGACTGTACCGTCGGCCCATCTCTTGTGAGGTCTTCCGATGCCTCTTTTATTTTCCCAAGGTCTCCATTTCAGGCCATTTTGTAGCATCTAGTTCTGTGCCTAATTTCGTCATTTCTCTTAGGCTTACTCCAAGCATGGATCTCTCCGCGGATCGTTGCGTGCATTTGAGCTTTTCTACACTTTTCTTTGCAAATACCATCGTCTCCACTCCATACGTCATCACTGGCAGTTTGTACGACTCAAAGGCTTTTCTTTTTAGGCTAATTGGGATCTCTCTGTTCTCGAAGACATGTTTGAGTTTGCCAAAAGCAGCCCAGGTCTTTCCTGTTCATCTTGACAATTAGTTTTTTATTTAAATATTACAAAGTTCGCAAGCGGGTTAGAGCCCGTTTCAGCTACGTCAGAGCTAGCATCGCGTGCACCGAGGTGACCTCTGACCCCAGGGCTCCAGCTGATTGAGTCGGTGTTTATCTGTCACTGTCGGCCAATTAGTACGAGTTTCCGGCGTCACGCAACGGCGGGCATGCCGTCCGCGGTCCATCGCCCTTGCACTAAAATATCGTCTGTTTCGTGAGCGATTTTGCCAAGTCAAACAGCTGAAGATTCAAATTGTTCAATTCAATTTATTTAAAGTTGTAACCCGTCAAAAATGACGGTACGTTTACATGTCGGTTACTAAGGAATAAGAATTTATTTATTTATACAAAAAAATATTATAAAAAAGGAAAAGTAAAAAAAATGCTATAAAGAAGATAAAAATATTTACTATAAAGTTACGGATGTTACAAGAAGTTACGACGGACGGACGGAAAACGAAATTATTATAATTGCGATAATATTACATGTTATTAAATTTAATTAATATACGTATACAAGAGTTCTTATCGAAGCTGCAGTGGAATCCTGCTTCGGAAAACACCCTTCAGAGATAGGTAGATCATTAAAGATAAATAAAATACCTGTGTAAGACCATTTTTGAATTCAATTTATACGCCACTAGTTTCGAGAGCCCAGATGCTCTCATCTACAGGTGAGAATATGAACTAAGAATATAAACTTTATATTCTCATGTGTAGATGGGAGCAAGTGGTCTTACACAAGTATTTTACTTATCTTTAAATTATCATGTCATTCCACAACGTAAATTCCAAATCAATAAATAATATAGATTATAACTTCGTGATTAAATTAAATAGTTTTAATAATAAACTTTCACTCTGTAAATTAAACAACACTTGATATAACACTAGAAGGAATGTGTGTTTGATTACACATTTTTATCCATTGTTGGGCGGTATGATCGACAATACTGAAATTATGCAGAGCATTGGTTTGTATGCTCCTGATAATTACCTTAGACATCGTCAGCATAGATTGTTTCACATTCCAATATACAGGACCAACCTGACGATGGTTATGCCTGCTGGAAGAGCCACAGCTATGCTGAACAAGATCGCTTTGGGTATTGATATATTCCATGTGCCTGAGGGGGTTTTCCGAAGCGGGATTCTCCTACACCTTTGACCAGATTGTAAAGGTCACATTTAATTGGATAATAATAAATTGTTATTTTGATATACAATATGTATATGTGTGTGTATATATGTATGTATATGTATATGTGTGTATGTATATTTTTAGATATAAATTCATAATATGTATGCATTGAACATAAAGTTTGTAATGTACATATTATGTAATAAATAAAAATTGAATTGAATAGAATAAATACAGATTTTAATCTGTTAATGCTTAAATTGTGTGCATTTACATTTTTCTTAAAATAAATGCGATCAGTCCTGACGATGACCATCGAACTGTAACCTGAAAATCGGGTAATGCAATCTGCCCACGGCCCAGAGGAGAGATTGTCATCTTATGACCGTGAAAACCCACGTACAAAATTCGACCAAAGTGGACGATAGACCGGACATGATAATCCGAATTGAAAACTACCGACGCCGGATTGTGGTTGTTATCAGGCGCCTAATTATGACTCCTGTGGCGCTGGGTTGTCAGTGCAACAGCCCCGTATCGTACGAGACGACCATATGGCGCTTAAGGGGTTATATACAGTTAGGCGTCTGATACACATGCTTATTTAGTGGCACGTGAGCATGCGCAGTATCGACTTTGACAGAGGCATGCTTATTAGTGGCATGTATGTACGCACATTGCTAGAAATGAGCATGCCGCCTAGTGACATGCTCAAAAATCAACCGCCGGTTGATTTATAAGCATGCCACTGTCATTCACCATAGATAAGGGGTATCTTTGGAGCATGTGTGAACAGACTTGCTTATTTATGAGCGTGCTTATGTCATTCGCGGGCTTCGCGGCTAGTATTATTAATGCGATCTTCTCAGTCCGCGACGGATGAAACAAATATGGCGCGTTGGGGAGATGATAAAACATTACTTTTCGTAACTTATTATAGGAATCACGAATGTCTGTGGAATACTCAGTCACCGTTGTGTAAAAATAATATAGCGAGAAATAATGTTTACGAAACTTTATTAATAGGCATGAATGATTCAAATCTTACAATAAAAATTATATAAAATAAAATCAAAAATGTGCGGATGGAAACTCGGGAACTTTTTTGATTTATTGGTTCACTTGAATTTTCTATTTCAGTTTGCAAAGTTTCCATTTTGAACAAGAGCGTCTCTATTCTATGACAAGAGCATGCCACTAATAAGCATGTGTGTTTGATTGTTAGCTTTGGGCGTGCTTATTTATGAGCATGCCACTAATAAGCATGCCAGTAATGAGCAATTGTGTACAGTTGTTAGGGCATGCTTATTAGTGGCATGCTCATTAGCATGCCAGTAAAGAAGCATGTGTATCTGTACCTTTAGATTTTTCAAAAAAATGATTTTTTTATTTAAATTTCGTAATGTACACATATTTAAGTAAGCACACAGAAGTTTTCAAGTCAATCCGGCGATTATTTTCAAAGTTACGCGCACATTTGTAATCACGCGGCGAGGCCGGAGCGCCAGCGCACACCTAGAGAGCAGTCCCTTTAGTTTTACATACCTATTGTAAACGCTGTACCTTTTATTTACCTGTCCATTGTAAATGTTCCCTTCTAATGTATTCAGATGAATAAAGTGAAAGTATGGTCCTGGAATAGACGACTCGACGTAAGTTGAAAAAAATGTTTTTTACTCTACGTAAAGCGCTTTTGACACTTAATAGCCGTTTTTCTCAAAACTGTCTCTTTAACATCGGTGACAAAGATTTCTCGGAAACGGCTCAACCGATCAGTCTCAAATTTTAACACAAGCTTCTTAAGTATATTTTTTAGTAATTAATCGAAGGTTTTTTCTCGCCGATAAATATATTTTTTTTTATAAACAATTTAAGGCCAAAATTTTGGTCAAAAAACGTTTTTTTTTTTTTGAGAAGTAGCCATTTTGTCTTAAAAATTATTTTGCTTATTCCTTCGATTAATTACTAGGTAATACACTACTTTGACGAAATCCGTTTGGTTTTATCATTTTAGATGATCCAGTTAAGATATATCGTTGTCGCCGCAAGATGCCTTTATTGAGAGGAGCTCCTGAAGATCAGCTATAGCAGCTTTCAAAATTATTATTTTACAAATACAATTATGTTAAAATACAGTTAAAGGTAACCATAATATGTGTACAAATTTTCACATTAATAAAATCTTCTCAGAAAAAATTCTTGAAAAATCGCTATTTTTGGGCCTCCTGACTGTATACAGGGTTATTTGTAAAACATTAATAACCTCGGAGGACTATATTCCTGCCTTGATTATGAGTCGAAAATGTTGAAGCTATTATGATCAATAGTTAAGGAGATATGCAACATCAAAGTTTGCTTTTTTTTCCAATATTTCTGACTTATTTTTTGTAAAACGTTGGACTATTGTTACAGTAACTTATATCGAATATGAAAAATTTATTCCCTTTAATACAAGTCAAATAAAAAAATTAAAACCTTTGAATTCCAATTGGAATTTTTTCAGGGTTTTTATCATTTTATTTAACTTGTATTGAAACGAATAAATTTTTCGTAATTGATATGAGTTACTGTAATGATAGTACAACGTTTTACAAAAAATAAGTCATAAATATTGCAAAAAAAATGCAAACTTTGACGTCGCATATCTCCTTAACTATTGATATTAGGTCATAATATCTTGAACATTTTCGACTCACAATCAAGGCAGGAATATAGTCCTGCGAGGTTATTAATGTTTTACAAATAACCCTGTATAACCCCCCTTAGTCGAACAAAGATACCGGAAATCGAACAGCAGAATGCCAATATGCCGGCAGATGGACACAACGTAGCGGAGAGTAATATTCTCCGGTAGACAATTCCAGGAAAGCCTTCGACACACCCGGATTTAAATACAACCGTTTCAAGTCAGCCTACAAGCAGATGGCTGGCGCTTATCGGCTTCTTCAAATACCAGGCATATATAGTACGGCCACTCTACGATGGCACTTTTGACGTTTAGACTTACATGAAGTTTCGTAATTAACGACAGCTTAACATTGGAGGACAAATGCTATACTTTATAGCGCGAACGCCAGAATAGTGATGTCCATCAACATTAAATATGGAATGAACGAAATGATTCAAAATGTTATAGGATATTGATTGCCTGTATAATATGCGTAGAATACGCAGAATAATTATCCAAAATAACATAACAAATCTGACAGATCGATTGTGCCCTCTAAATACGATCTTTTTCTATGGCTTTATTAGAGGGCAAAGAAAACGGCTACAAAACAATAAAAGACGGATCAGACCGGGTGATGTTTTTTTGTCTCTTTTTCTCTCATGTGTCGCCATATTGTTTAAACTGAGTAAGCTCTATTTTACCACGTATAAAGGTTTGGTAAAATGCTTTATTATCCCTCTACATATTGTAGATACTCTAAGGTTTTGACAGTTTTGTTTTAACGTTGTTACGGAAAGAACGAATGTGTGCACGCTGTGATTACAATATTGTTTTTTACCTGGCTTTAGATTTCGGACATTGATGCTTTTATATTTTGACCCTGCTCGTTAATTTGGACTTTGTGAAATGTGTTTTATTATTCTTCTATAACCTTTTTTATGTACAAAGACTTTCTCAACTCACACCGTGCGACGAATTTTTTTTCGACTGAATTTTTTCGTTAATGATTTTAAGTGTGTCACAACACTATTACGTAAGTGTGTCACAACAAAAATGCCATCTTACGATGGCTCGAGTATAATACACATGTATTATGCCTAGTATTCAGCTCGGGGTCTGAACTACAAAACGAATCTTGAGCCACGTATGACAAAAAGTTTCTGTAAGAATTTTCAAGGAATACCATCACAATAGAGACAAAGAAAAATTAAATAACAAGTATTAGAGGAACGAAAGTAGATTGAATGCAGTGGAGATGAGGTCCCTTAGACGTACGTGTGGTAAGTCCATGTATGATAGAGTAAAGAATGAAGATGTTAGGAACGAATGTAAAGCTGATCGTAGCATAATACGTGGAATAAAAATAGGGTCGCTAAGGTGGTTTAGGCATGTTGAGCGAATGAATGAGGAAAGAATGGTAAGAAAGATATACGACGCAAGTGTTGACGGCGCCAGAAAGAGAGGGCGACTACGGAAGACGCGGCGTGACCGGATTAACCAGATACTGGAAGACGGTCCCGTTAGAAGCCTGAACGACCGTCGAGCTTGCATGCTTAGATGTATGAATGCAGACGAAGTGAAAGTTGTATGTCAGGACAGAAGAGTGTGGCGCTCTATCCTCTCTGCCTACCCCCACGGAGAAACGGCGTGATGGTAAGTAGGAGTACAAATACTCGTACAGACGTATTCTGAAATAAGCAATACTGCTTTTCCCATATCTGTAACAATACAATGTAGTCAATTTTGACGTTTTAAGCTTAACAGAATGATGAAATTAGGCGCAGAACTAGAGTGGTGGATATCATGAATCGCGTAGCGAAACTAAAATTCTACAAGACGGACTCCCAGAGTTCTAAAATGGAGACGGAGATGAACCGACGATATAGCCGCTGTGGGGGGGGGAAAAAATGGCTACAACTAGCAAATAACGAGGAAGGATGGAAGAGTTTGGAAGAGGACTGTATAGGAGAGATGAAGGCTGAGGAAGAAGAAGAAGAAGAAGTTTGACGGGTTTGAAATTAATGAATTCAATCAATATGACGCAAGTGTTGACGGCCGCGGCGCCAGAAAGGGAACGCGACCGCGCAAGACGTGGCCTGGCCAGATTAGCCAGATACTGAAAGATGGCTCTGTCTGAAGCCTCAATAATCGTCAAGGTTGCATGCGAAGGTGGCGAGAGTTGTGTGTCAGGACAGAAAAGTGTGGCGTTGTATCCTCTCTGCCTACCCCGCAAGTATATAACATAATTTTACTAATACTACGTAATGTTCGTTTATAAATGTATATATCGTTTTGAAGACAGCAAGGTGATTTAAAGGTAGGTACGTCTTAAAAGCGTAATTTTCAATACAAAATAACACTTCAAATCATCTAAGTCATGACTCTGAATTCGAGCCAAAGACAACAATATTATAAAACCAAAAACAAATCAACTGTCCCGGTAAACTCCAAGAGATTGTACTCGCGGCAATGCCTGCGATGAAAAATTACCTCGTCATAAAATTCACACGTTTTACTAGGTTGATATTAAAAAAACACACACAATTTGCCATTCATAGGTATTATTTACCACGAAGACAAACATTGCATATTTATTTATCAGAATACAAGTGATACACGAAGCTAGCCGGCAATACTTGTGGGGAGCTCTGTCGTCAAGCGCAGCTGAAAGAGAACATTGTACCCAACATTATTCGATTGATCGAAAAAACACGATACGATTATAAATACAGATACAAACTTCAGATGCTTATCAAAGATTTGAATCAAAGAAAGATTTTTTTTAAATAATAAAGACAATACAGATGCGAACACGGAATACCTGTCGCATCAATATTCTTACCATTAGACTAACTTGGGGCCGGTTGTTTCAAGTTGGATTAAAGTAAAAGTTGGTTTAAATCAATAAATTTAAGAGTAGCTTAATGGTCTTGTAGTTGGACTCTCGCCTCGTGATCCAAAGGTCGCAGGTTCGAATCTCACTCCTGACCAGCAATTTATTCCTATTTTCATAGCACAAACTTTGAGCTTAGTTTGAAAATAGTAAGAATATTGATATGACACGTATTCCGCATCTCTACTTTAAAAAAAAATCATCGATTTTTGCCTTCTCCACCAATCAAACGATTCCGTAAAAATGCATGCTATAAAAATGAAATTATTTATTTTAATCCAACTTGAAACAACCGAGCCTTACTTGTGTCTTGAAACGGGGCTTGAACCACCGACCACCAGATCGCTAGGCGAGCGTCATGACCACTACACCAACAAGCTATACTTGCGCGATCAGCGATGACAGTAATGTGTAATTTTTTTTCGATAAACTAAGCTTTGTACGTGTACAACACAGGCGTTGACGCATACGGAAATAAAGACAATTGTTTTTTTTTAAGTTCTACCTTTTTAATTTTCTGAGACGCGTTTCGCCTTATGAGGGCGAATCAATTTACATATTTAATATTCAACAACTTGTATTTATATTAAAAGTATTAGAAAGAGATGCTATATAATTTTAAGAATTAATTAAGGTTTTTGTATTTCTGCACGATTCTAAGAAACAATTCTGTTCAAACACTAATGACAAATAATACATACAAGGATGAGGATAGATATACAACTAACTAACTAACTAACTAACCAACCATCACGCCATTTCCCCGCAGGGGTAGGCAGAGAGGATTGAACGCCATATTCCTATCTTGACGCACCACTCTCTCATGCGTGTTCTGCGGTTGTTGAGGCTTTTAACAGGGCCATCCTCAAATACTTGTAGTACCTGATCGTGCCAGGTCTATCGCGGACGCCCTCTATTCCTGTTGCCTTCAACACTCGCCTCATATATTTTCTTAACCATCCTTTCCTCGTTCATACGCTCCACATGACCAAACCATCTCAGCACTCCTTTCTTTATTCTATCTACCACACTACAGCCATTCATTCCGTGTTCATTCCTCACTCTATCGACCAAAGATTTTCCACACAAGCGTCTTAGTGACCGCATTTCCACCGCATTCAGTCTACTTTCATCCCTCTTTTGCCAATTCCAACTTTATACAAATGTGATATTCTTGTCATCACGTTACACATTTGTTACTACTATAGTTTCGAGAGGCGCAGTCCCTCTCATCATCAGGTGTAAGTACAGTTCCATGATATTTTTAGTTATCAGGGATATGGAAAATAGGCGTAAAGTATTAGGAAGCGTGATTTTAATAATTAGAGTTTTTTTCCATTTTTTTGGCGTGGAAAAGTTTTGTTTATGACTATCGAAAGAATGATTAGGTACTTAATTTCAATTACGTGTGATTAAGATATTATTTTCACTAGTCTGCCGTAATTATTACTGAGAATGCAATAATCAATTTAATTAATTTTTATTTATTAAATACACAGTGCACGGTACCATTGATAATTAACTAAATGTTACCATCGCGCCATTTCCCCGCGAGGGTAGGCAAAGAGGATTGAGCGCCACACTATTTTGTCCGGACACACAATTCTCGCCTCATCCACATTCATACATGTGGATGAGGCAAGCTCGATGATCAACCGAGCGACCATTTGTAAATTCTATTCACTATTTTTTTTTACGCTTCAACACGCCAGGAGGCCCAATTATAGAAGCGAAAAACATCACAAAACACCCAGGCTCGAGTAAATCACGAAGATTAATTGTGACCTCACCGGGAATCGAACCCGGAACCCCCGGTGCGGGAAGTCAGTATCATGCCCACTGGGCTACGAGGGCCGCCTGTGCTATGCTATGCACTATGCTACGATCGGCCTTGCATTATTTCTTAATTTGTTTATTCTTCACTCTATCGAATGGATTTGTCACACGATTCAAGGCTATTCACAACATGGCCCCTCAATACACCATTTTCCGCAAGTAACAGACCATCAACTCTTCGCTTAGCATCAATATCTAATACAAGTAGGTTAGTTGAAGTACATCGCGTCCACAAAACCATTTTCGGTGACCGTGCTTTCGCGGTGGCTGGACCAAGTTTGTGGAATAAACTACCCAATAAACTGAGACAAACAGACAGCTTACCACAGTTCAAAAAACCAACTAAAGACGCACTTGTTTAGACAATCATATAAAAACCTATAGAATCAGTCCGTTACAACACTACCTAATTTTTCCCAATCCTAGTATGCACTCCGCGAAAATACCTGATTATTACTGGCAGTCCCAACTAATATAGTTTTAAATGGTAATTTCCTTCTTTGCATGTCATCTAGTGAATAAATAATAGTAAACAGGTGTTTTTAGCCTTTAAGTTGTTTTGTGTGAAGCGCCCTTGAGGTGAGTACTCACGAAAACGGCGCTATACAGGGTTACTCGGAAAACATTAATAACCTCGCAGGACTATATTCTTGCCTTGATTATGAGTCGAAAATGTTTCAGCTATTATGATCTAATATCAATAGTTAAGGAGATGTGCGACACCAAAGTTAGCATTTTTTTTTCGATATTTCTGACTCATTTTTTGTAAAACGTTGGACTATCATTACAGTAACTTATATCCAGTATGAAAAATTCATTCCCTTTAATACAAGTCAAATAAAAAAATAAAAAGCTTCGAATTCCAATTGGAAAATATTTCAATTGGATTTCTTCAGGGTTTTTATCATTTTATTTAACTTGTATTTAAACGAATGAATTTTTCGTAATCGATATGAGTTACTGCAACGACAGTCCAACGTTTTACAAAAAAATTAGTCAGAAATATTGAAAAAAAAATGCTAACTTTGATGTCGCATGTCTATTGATATTAGGTCATAATAGCTTGAACATTTTCGACTCATAATCAAGGCAGGAATATAGTCCTGCGAGGTTATTAATGTTTTCCAAATAACCCTGTACAAATGATCCAATTATTATTAATCAATTAACGTATATTATAGATATCTCACAGAGACGAAACTGTATTTCTTATGGGAAAGTAGGTATAGAAGTCATTTGGGTGTACATAGGACTTATGACCTATTTTATGGTTGGCTTAAGTGTCCACTTTACACAATGTAACATTCGCCATTTCCACCCATGATATAATATACCATGCTTATTCATTTTTTGGAAGTTGTATATATGTTCAAATTGCGTGGAAAGCTTTCACATATGAGTTGTAACCGCCTTTCCATGCGGCCTGTACAAAGCCATTTTCATTCCCCTAAATCCCCACAGATGTCGCTAATGAGAAAATCTACAATATACGTTAATTGATTAATAATGTCTCTGTGACATAAATCCAGCACTGTTCTGAAAGATTTGAACAAACTCAAAATATTCTCAATTATTATTATTATTACGACCAAGTGATCTGATTTCGGCACCATTCTTTTTCAGTCAGCTCCAATACATCATCGCATACATCAGTATGCATGCCTGTATTTCATTTTAATTATAATTAAGAATAAACAAACAATAAACAATAATAATGGAATGGAACAGTAGCATGGAAAAAATAACCGTACCATTATAAATTATGCCCAGGTTAACTTAGAAGTGAATGCCGATTCAGGGGCAAAAGATAACAATTCAATATTGACACGCGGCTTATTAAAGTAAACAAAAATATTTGACACTTAATCACAAAACTCACTCACCGTATCAGCCCGGCGAGTCCGGCAGAAAGCAATCAAAAATAACGTCTTCAAATCAGATTTTGTCGCAATTCAAAAACTTGCATCTCAGAAAGTACACGACGCGTGTGGATGTTGATGGTGTCAACGGATTGAGGACGAGATGGCATCAACCGCGCCCGCACACCCTTCTTCGCCCCCCCCGTGAGAGGGTAGTTGGCGCGCTCGGTCAACTTCAGTAAGTCAGCTTGTCTTTAAGGTTAAGGTACGCCTTAAAATTGTTATTTTGTACTGAAAATTGCGCTTTTTAGGCAAATCTTAACCTTTAAACGATACAAGTATTGATTCTGAAGTCGGCCCTTAAAGTGCGTTTGAGGTGTAATTTTAATATGCCATGGAATGCGACAGAAATTTTCACATCGTAAAAGTGTTTAATACAAATCTTTTTAAAATTTTATTAAAGCCATCTGGCAAAATAATCCACATGGTTTCTAATCTACATAGATGTCGCCGCCGCGCCGCGCTGAATGACGTCTGCCCTTTGCCAACGTAGAACAGGCATCTGTCCATCTGCGGATTTCTCTTTAGTTGTCAGTTCTTGCGGCTCATTCGCTTCGCGCTTCTTAGCTAGTTCTGCTTTTGCTGTACTTTGGCGGTTTGCTAGTCCTGGTGTTTATTTAACCATCATCACTACCATACCCTGTTTACTGCAGCAGAAAAGGGATAAGATGCAGATACAGGATAACGCCGGCCGCACACTGGATGCGTTTTCGTACGAAATTGAGAAGTACGTATACGTAACAATACGCAAGTACATTCCTGACCTTCGAAGTAGCTAGTACTAAACATCGCACACTGTAGACGACTTGTAGTGCGTGTACGCACGTATAGATGCGACGTCCGACACGATCCGGATTTGTTCGGAAATTTTTGCGATTTCGTACGACGGATATTTAAAATTTTGTCAACTTGACACATGACCACAAATGTTTATGGGACCAAAGTGATTCAACTAAGTGACCACCAGCGCAGATCATGGCGGAGAATCTCTAAAGAACTAAAAAAATACCTGTAAGTTAAATAATTTGGTTTAATGAAGGTGAGGTATAATTATGTACTTCGAACAAAAAACTTTTAAATATTTTTCCGATGTTATGAGCTCTCGTTGCACTTCGATTCTCCCCAGCATTTGTGAATCTATTAGATAGATAGTCATGAAATTTGTCATTATTTAAGTCTGCCATAATAGAGTTTCCCAGAAGATACAGATTATTCATTTGGCACAAACGTCATTGGAGAAATGCGCAAAGTAGAACTGATCGTGACAACGCAAGACGCAATCAATGTGCGTTCTCCAATACGTACGAAAGTAGTCGTACGAATACGTACGTAATAATTCGTATCCAAAGTGCGGCCGGAATAAAACTGCTCCACTAGAACTAAAACGCTGTCGCGGGTCCGCCATCCACGCACTCGTTTTAACCCTATTGTTAGGCGTCTGATACACATGCTTATTTAGTGGCACGTGAGAATGCGCAGTATCGTCTTTGACGGTGGCATGCTTATTAGTGGCATGTGTGTACGCACATTGCTAGAAATGAGCATGCCACCTAGTGGCATGCTCAAAAATCAACCGCCGGTTGATTTATAAGCATGCCACTGTCATTCACCATAGAGAAGGGTTATCTTTGGAGCATGTGTGAACAGACTTGCTTTATTTATGAGCATGCTTATGTCATTCGCGGCTAGTATTATCAATGCGATCTTCTCAGTCCGCGACAGATGAAACAAATATGGCGCGTTGGGGAGATGATAAAACATTACTTTTCGTGACTTATTATAGGAATCACGAAAGTCTGTGGAATTCTCGGTCACCGTTGTGTAAAAATAATATAGTGAGAAATAATGTTTACGAAACTTAGTCCTATTTTCATAGCACAAGCGTTTAGCTTAATTTGAAAATAGTAAGAATATTGATGTGACACGAATTACGTGTTCGCATCTCTATTAAAAAAAAAAAAAATGTGAACAGGCTTGCTTATTATGAGCACGCTTATGTCATTCGCGGCTGGTATCGATTATCAATGCGATCTTCTCAGTCCGCGAAGATGAAACAAATATGGCGCGTTGGGGAGATGATAAAACATTACTTTTCGTGACTTATTATAGGAATCACGAATGTCTGTGGAATTCTCGATCACCGATGTGTGAAAATAATATAGTGATAAATAATGTTTATTTATGAAACTTTATTAAAAGGCATGAATGATTCAAATCCTACAATAAAAATTATATAAACTAAAATCAAAAATGTGCGGATGGAAACTTTTTTGATTTATTGGTTCACTTGAATTTTCTATTTCAGTTTGCAAAGTTTCCATTTTGATCAAGAGCGTCTCTATTCTATGACAAGAGCATGCCACTAATAAGCATTTGTGTTTGGTTGTTAGCTTTGGGCATGCTTATTTATGAGTATGCCACTAATAAGCATGCCAGTAATGAGCAAGTGTGTACAGTTGTTAGGGCAACTTATTAGTGGCATGCTCATTAGCATGCCACTAAAGAAGCTTGTGTATCTGTACCTTTACGTTTGGCCTTAATCCCACCACAACCAAATATAATTTCCAGCCACAAAAACGACAAAAAGTGATCGATTATTATTCCGTAAAGTTTCTCACAGTGGCGAGAACAAATGGCGGCAGAATGCTTAACACTTGTTCTTGTAAAGAGGCAATTTGTCTGCTGGCTGAATCGTTTAAGGGGTTCCCACGACCCGCGCCAAAATACACACCGTCCATTCATCTGCGCCGTATCCGAGAAATTAATAAAACGCGTCCACACTAAGCGATGTGAAACTGTACATTACTAACTAAAGGTATCCCTATTTGTTGGCATTAACGTCACGACCATCCCCTTCGTCCTACCCAACTTCGGCTCGACTAGTACAACATTATCGGAATAATCCAAGACTATGGTCCCGTTGTTCATACAATGAAAATAAGTATTTCACTATATAATTTAATGTCCCGTTAATTTAATTTAACTAAAATAATCGTAATCTAAATTAAACAAACCAAACCTAATAACCTAACCTAACCTCATATATTACCTATGAAATGTTAAAATATGCAGTGCATTTTTCGAAACTTTAAAGTGTAATATCTTATTTAATACTTACTTTTTAAACATAAATTATCTTTCATTTTATTACTAGCACATTCAAAAATATAGTGAAATAATCATTTTCGTTGTATATGTAATGGGACCATTATCTTGGATTTAGCCACATTATCTCCCAGCCTAAATTATCCGGAACATTCTCGTAACCATCGGGTGAAATTTCGTTTCGACCAGGTAGGTGTGTGTAAAATTTTGTGTCCGCCGATTCGTCGAGTTTCCATCAACTATTTTCGTAATTCAAGAAAAAAGTGTGGTCGCCAATGAAGTCGAGCTTTCTGTCCCCCCCCCCCATTTCGTGTACAGTCAGTACTTATCATTCCAGTTTACCTTCCGTCTGACGAACAACTTGGAAACGAATGAAATGTCAAGGAAAATGGTTTGACAGTTTAACTAATTGATCTTTATGAAATTAATTAAAAACGACCTAAACACAAGCTACAACCAAATACGAAATATACATCGTTGAACTTGGAACCCGTGCACTCTACACCTGTGCAATGGTTTTAACTCGGTAATTTATAGCAAAAAAAAAATATTTTTATTTTCTACATTTCTAATATCTCAACCATAAAAAGTGTATTCTGAAATATAAATAACTAACTTGCCGTCGCGCCGTTTCTCTGCGGGGGAAAGCAGAGAGGAAGCGACACACAAACGCTCTATTCATATTCCTCCACATTCATGCATCTTCGCATGCAAGCTCGCTGATTGTTGAGGATCGTAATAGGACTATCTTCCAATATCTGGTCAACCTGGCATTCTGGCCTGTAACACACTACTCCCCTAATTGCAATAAGATATTTTACATTATACCTCAATGTTACACTGAGACAACCTATTCGGGTCATTAACGAGCTATTTGTAATCTACATTATGCTAAATATTTAGAAAATGCAATAAAATATATCAATACTATTCTTAATTTGAATCACCTAACTCAACAGTAGCATTGCGATGTTCTGATTTTCAAATACCTATCTGACAGTAGGTTTTTTTAAAAAAATTTATTCCTTAAGTTAGTTAATATTACAATTTCTATATTAACTAGTATTTAACACTTTACATTCTTAAATCTATTACTAATATACTATCCATAATAACCTACATATTTACATCTAATCTAATCTATGGTACAATCTATAATAAATAATACATCTTATGCTCTACAATTCTATACTATTTTTACAATAATTATAGCATTTGTTTTTAAATTTCTTTCATCTTATTTATAATCTCCATGTTTTCTGGCATCTCATCGTATATTTTTACACCTCTGTACATTAGACAATTCTGTGTATATACTTTTTTCTTATATGCTAATCTTATTCTATTCCTATTTCGGGTGTTATATATATATGTACATCAGTATTTGCAATAATTTTGTTCAAAAAATATTTTGGTATTTTGTTATTGAAAATTTTATTCACCATTAAAAAAAATCGGAACAAAAAGGTCATACGTGCATATTTCAGAGAAATTTCTAATTAAGCTTTCTCATTGTGTCGAACGAAAAAAAAAAGTTAATTTTAATCTATGTAGAAGATAACATCGAAACAATGTCATCTTACGAAGATACTGTGTAATAATATACAGATAAAGGATGCTCAAGAAAATATAAACAGGGTATAAATGGAGTAACAGATATAAATGGGGTAACACCCACTTTAGACCCCGCCGCCTCTCACTCTCTTTCGGTAGATCCCTGATGGTTCATTAGGCTAATCAGTGCATGTTTGTCCCTGACAAGACTAACACGCATGTGATCAATTATTGGTGGAAGTGTTACAATACTATGATTGAGGCGTGTAGTGTTGTGAACGTAGTGTTGGTCCTGACGAAGAGACGGGTACGTCTCGAAACCGGTAGACCTAAAATCTGGTAGTGGTTTTTACAAAGTTAACTAACAATCTGTTATAAACAGGGTCGCTATACAAAGCTATTACAAAATATCCGATACTGAATGACATAGCCAGCTGTTCAAATGACGTCTACGTCAGATTCTTATTTAAACAGCTGACTGAAGATAGCGCTAATATGTTAAACTTCGCGCCAAAATGCTCAATTAGTTTAGATGACGTGCGCAGGAAAAACCGATTGAATTTATGATAATCATTTTTTCTTTAATGCAATAATTATTTACTATCATATCAAAACTTTTGAATGTTCAAAGACACGTCAAAGACCATTGACGAAAATATAAATTTTCAAACAAAACATCGCTTGTTTAGATAATTTAAAAAATGCAATTAATGTTTTATTTTTTGCACTTTCAAATAATAACTTATTCAATCTTTACATGCTATACCTACCGTAATAATGTATTTTTTAATGTATATTACGTTGTGCAACTGAAATGAGAGAGAGAGAAGGAGAAAGAGAACAGGTTAAATATGTGTAATGAGAGTAATTGTGTGGGTTGTGTATTGACAGATTCAAAAGAAAAAAAAATCGAATAATCTGTAGTGAGTTAATTAAGGATAAATCATAGAAGTCTCACAGAGACGGAGCCAACTTATATATGATAAAAGTGGATGGTAGTCACTTGTACGATGGCTCAGGGCTTACAACCTGTATGAGCTGGCTTAAGTGGTTACTCTACACAATACAACGTTCACCAATTCCGTCGCAAGAACATCCACACATTATCATTTTGAATGTTCTATATATGTCTTTATTCTTGTATACTAATGTGTACTGTAATTATCGCTAATCCTATAAAAAATATGATGTATTTATAGATTTATGAAATTATAGATTCTGTGTTTAAGTTTAGTTGTAGAGCTCTTTTTATATTTCTGTTATTATGTCATTTTATATTTCTTTATATGACTTTTTTTATTTTCTTTTTATATTTCTCATTACCGACATGTATTACCCAATGTTTATGTAAATGCTCTGATGGGCGTATATATACTGAAATAAAAAAAATAAATAAATAAATAAATAAAAATATGGCTGGTTCAAAACAGAAGTAATCCAAGTAGCATTTTGTTAATGTTGAGATAATGAATAAAACGCGTTTTTGGGATTATTTTAATTGTGTCTAACATATGTATTAAAAGATTTAAAAAAATGAGGGTAAAAACAACACTGTTTTATTCCACTATATATTTATTTTGAATTGTTAGAACGTTTTCGAGATTTCTTCTATTGTCAATAACAACACGTTTACAACTAAATTAAGAATAATTCGAGACTGGATTTCTAGGGATTGGGTGGGTGTAATGGTGGTGGGGGTCGGGGGCGGGGTTAGAATGGATAGGAGTGGAGAGGTTATGGGTGGGATCTGGATCTAAATTATATTTCTATTATTTATTTTATTATTATTAATTTCTAAGATCTCCAAGATATCCATTCTTCTTCCTTTACTGCACCCGTATAACAATTTTGAATCAAACTTATGTCCCTCCATTCTGGCATGCTCTGCCATTTCTGAATTTAAACTAAAGTTTTTTATGGCTCTTTTATGCTCATCTAGTTGTTCCTTTATTTTCTTCCCACTTTGTCCGATGTAAATTGCATCAAAAAATAACTTAGGCTTAATGAGCGGTGAAGTGATCCAAGTAGCACTTAATGAACTTAGATCACATCTGCAGTAAAAAAATAAAATTTTAACACAAAACAGAAATGTCAAAAAAAAAGGTTTGTTCAAAAAAGTACTCAATTGCACTTGGATTACTTTCGTACAATCTTAATTCACACCCTAGGAGTCCAAAAAGTAACTTAGCTTAGTTATGCCAAAAATGCTACTTGGATTACTTCTGTTTTGAACCAGCCATATATACATATGTTGGAATCAAGAATTTTTCACATATTACTATAGACGTACCACTATAACTTGGCGTGCGAGGGAGGGCGTCCCTGTCGCGTAACAGAAGTTGTCAGGGTGTAAATTTATTACACAATACATAATGTACAGAATGTCCAGTGACCGGTGTCGTATTAAATACAGAAATTTGGTCGGGCAGCACTAAAGAAACCATGCAGTAATGGCGGTCGTTCTATCTGTCAAACTGTCAGACGGCAATATCGGTCCACTATTCGCTTTTTCAGCTTCGCAAAACTTTAATACTTCGTTGGCAATTGTTCTTGCACCATCCCGGACCGTTTATGATGTTTTGGACATAATAATTCAGTGTGTATTGGTAATCAAGATGACACAGCTCGCGCTCAAAGACGAGAATGAACTGAATGACAGGGCGAGGGGTTACCGCCGGGTGCGGGCGGGGCGGGTTTTAGTTCCAAATTCGCAGCACGCCGAGTTACGTTGGGCAAGCAATACGGTCTCTGCTAGAGACATCTGTTGATTTTTTTCTTTTTTTGAGTTGACTCGTAACAATGGACCCGAAGCAGTAAGGAGCATTGTGGGTTCTATGCAGTGAAAACATTCCAAGTGATTATTAATGATAATACTACAACTGACGCTCAAGCACAGTATAGTAAAGCATACAGTATTATATCTTCATACAAACAGCCGAAACGACACCCTTCGAAATCTCGGTATACTTCGAACTGCTCAGTCGCCGCAGGGCTGCAGTAACGTACGGACGCAAGCAGTGTGAGACGCTCCCACGCATACATTTAGGTCAATTTATGGCACCCCAAACCATAAAGAGTCAGTCAATGAGCAGCCCTGGTGCGTGTTTAACCAAGTTTAAGTACCAAGCGGCCGTAGGTATTTATTTCAAGGACACTGCCAAGATAACATACTGTATGTATTTATTATACTGTGGCTCAAGTGTTCGCAATGGTTGCCCGTCCCGCCGCCCGCCACACATGGTACAGCCATTAAATCTCGATTGCGGACGATACAATCTCGGTACGGCACCGAGCGCTGTGACAGTGACAGCAGCACCACACGCCGCGCGCGCATCTGCGCTCCGATCTAGGTTATCTGCGAGGCAGATATCGCTTTTGCAACTCGTCTGTTTTGCATCACAACACGCGCCTTGCTCCGCCATGCCGCACATTCATCTCGAAGAGGTTTAGAAAATAGAGAAGAACTAGCCGTGCTCGCGCGGCTTCGCACGCGTACATTTTTAGTACACTGTTAGGCTCGGATAATTAATAGAATTAAATAAGGGTCGCTCAGACGGTTTGGGCATGTCGAGCGAATGAATGAGGAAAGAATGGTAAGAAAGATATAGAATGAAAGTGTTGATACTCTTGCAGTATCTGGTACCTACTGATAAGTGACCAGATACTGGAAGATGGTCCCGTTAGAAGCCTCAACAACCGGCGAGCTTGCATGCGAAGATGTACGTCAGGACAGAAGAGTGTGGCGCTCTATCCTTTCTGCCTACCATTACTAGTAGAATCGTCGTAGAACTTTCGCGAACCTTCTAGAACATCCTCCTTCCAGAACTTTCAAGAAATTTGTCGAATGTACCTTCTAGGCACGTTCCGCCACTCAGTTTAGAACCTTATAGAACTTTCGGGAATTTTCTAGAACCTTCTCCTTCCGGAACTTTCTAGAGGAGGTTTTTCCGGAACCTTGTAGACTCACCGACACAGTCGGCGCGCCTATTTTGAAACAATCTGAAGCATTTGCGGCCTTCCCATAACAAAACAACGTGCTAGAAAGCACAGTTTCGTCACCCACTCCCACCCGCGCACAGCCACCCCCACCAAACTCGCATATTTTCGATGTGACACCAAGGGCTATCCACTACCATAACCACCAGTGGGTGGTTGTGGAGAAAACTTGGCGGGTAGGGAAACACGGGTTTCTATTTTCTAGGGATTATTTTCTAGGATAACCCGCGTATTGTAGTCTTGAGAAAGACAGTTATATTGTTAGCGGGTTATCCTAGAAAATAATCCTTCATCTTTTACCCGCGAAAATCTTAATATTAACATATTAATGTATGATATATATATATATATATATATATATATATATATATATATCATATATATTATATATATCTATATCTATATATTGATTGATTGATTACTCAGTTTAGGTATAGAAACAGATGAAGTGGAAGCAGAGGGCTGCAGTAATTCGGCAACGTCCGACAGATCTCAAAATAAATTAGTCGGGATTGTCCTGTTTTTGTTTTGGCGTGTGTTGTGTGATAGTTTTGAGCCATTCTAGTGTTGTGTTGGTGTTTTTCGTGTATTTTGTGTAATTTTGTGTCTTCGTCCTGTATTTCGCCAATTGCCAGTCTGTGAATGATTTTAAGTGTTTCGATTTTTGTAATGCTTCCGATGTTTAATTGTTGTGTTGTACGGTGTACAGTTTCAGTTGGTGTCCGGTATTTCAGATCATAGACCATTTTTAGTGTTTTGTTTTGCTGTCGTTGGAGTCTGTTTAGGTTAGTTTTGTTTCCGGTTCCCCAGAAGGGCATCAAATATCCTACTCTACTCTTGACGTATGCCTGGTACATCAGAATTTTTACGGTCTTTGGTGTGATTTCGTGTATTTTGTGGAATAGGCTGGTCAGCTGTGAGTCAATTACTTTGTCTATTTGAAAGGTTACAGCTAGTATGCATTAAATGCGACCCGTCTGCTATCCACCCCGTTGCGCCTGATAGTACACACGCCGCCCCGTGAGGTGTGCCAACAGCCAACAGCAGAACCGGGAGATGGTGCGGGCGACAGGTAGCGCCTGTCTCCTGTCTCTCCTCAGCTGACCTCTCCCCCGCGCACACTGCCGCGCGGTGTTTACAAGTATTATTGCACAAACATTGTCACGAGCGGCCGGCCGGGCGCCATTCCATAACATTGAAAAGATCGCGCTACTTTTCTCGTTCTGCATCAATCAAATCCTGACATTGTGCATCACTGCTTTGAGTATTAATATTTTCCATTTCATCGACCCTTCAAAATAAGATATTTAACAAATATATAATTTAGTTCTGTTAATCATGCATACTGCCAGTGATGACGTATGGATTGGAGACTATGGCCCTTACAAAGAAAAGTGTTGAAAAGCTCAAATGCACGCAACGATCCATGGAGAGATCCATGCTTGGAGTAAGCCTAAGAGAATTAGAAACGACGAAATTAGGCGAAGAACTAGAGTAGTGGATATCATGGATCGTGTAGCGAAGCTAAAATGGCAATGGACAGGACACGTTGCAAGACAGGATACTACAAGATGGCCTCCCAGAGTTCTGAAATGGAGACCTTGGGAAAATAAAAGAGGCATCGGAAGACCTCAAAAGAGATGGGCCGATGATATTGTCGCTGTGGGGGGAAAGAAATGGCTACAATTAGCCAACAACAGGGAAGGATGGAAAAATAAGGAAGAGGCCTATATTCAGCAGTGGAAAGACGAAGGCTGATGAAGAAGACGAAGAAGAAGATATATATTTATTAAATTCAATCAATCAAATTAAAGATTTGTTTCAAATATTGTATTCAATAAAACATAACATTAAAATTAAATATTATTAAAATAATATTAAAAATTGTACAAAATAGTGGTGTGCAGGGACAAAATAGTGCGGCGTTCTATCCTCCCTGCCGACTCTTGCGCAGAAACGCCGTGATGGCTAGATAGTTACGTGCACCGATATATGTACATGTACAGCACAATCGGGATGTGAACGCTAGAACTAAATGAAGAGAGATAAAGAAGTATTGGAAATCTCAAAATGATACGACAAAAATTAGTTTTAAATTTATTCGGAAAATGACCATATACACATTTCAGGCAGTTGCCGGAGAAGAGTATACGCTGAAGCTACCGAAAAATATAAATAGGGATCTATGATGAGCTACAGCTTCAAGATAATGAAACAATAAAAGCCCTACAACAGTATAGAACGACGCCGCGGTGTCTGTTATGAACACAATGCATTGTTTATGGTACTTTATATAACCTGCTCGGGTCATAAACTGACTTACACCACGTCACAGTATAGTAAAGCATACAGTATGTTAACTTGGCAGTGTCCTTGAAATAATTACCTACGGCCGCTTGGTACTTAAACTTGGTTAAACACGCACCAGGGCTGCTCATTGACCGACTCATTGGGGTTAGGTACGTATTTGAAAATGCTATTTTAAATTGTCATGTTATCGTTTCATTAAATATTACTGCAAATTTTGTAAGTTTTAATTTTAATTATTTCTACTTTGGTTTCATATAGTGTTTTAAAAGAAATTGTGAGTTAGTATGGAGGGAATGGAATAAACATGCATTTTTTTGTTTTTTGCTTAGTTTAATAAATCCAAAACCTTTTCAAATTCTAGGAAGTAATAAAATGAATTATTTATTTATATTAGGAAGACTTACAGCAACAAACGAAAAAGGATAACAAATTACATATATAGAAATACAGGTACCCAATTATAGAAATATTATATTAGTTAGAAACAAACATCTGAATAAGCAACACGAAGTAATTTAAAATTGAACGAGCAAGAAAAATAATGAAATAAGACTACCTTAAGATATAAGACTAAACAGAACAACCAAAAAATAAAGAATTAAATTTCAAATTATTTTTGTTGCAAAAGTAGTAAATAATAAAATAATTTATTTATATTAAGAATATCAACAACAGCAGATAAAGAACAATAAACAATTTATTTATTTATGTTCGATAATTTCGTGCTATAATTGACGTAAATGAATGCGCGGGAGCGTCTCACACTGCTTGCGCCCGCACGTTACTGCAGCCCTGCGGCGACTGAGCAGTCTGAAGTATACCGAGATTTCGAAGGGTGTCGTTTCGGCTGTTTGTATGAAGATATAATACTGTATGCTTTACTATACTGTGACCACGTATTATTATGTTTTCGCACACTTCTCGGAGTACTTACTACTTCATAATTCCGCCGCAGTACACGTTCCAAGTATTTATTCTTCAAGGAACTCGAGCAAGTGACGGGATTCTCTACTCGAGTACAAACTGAACCAGGCCGAACGCAATCCACTTTGACAGGAGATTTTTGATGTGTTTCTTTCCATCTGATGTGTTTCTTTACATCTTTTGTGTTTCGATGTGTTTCTTTACATCTTTCCTCTCGCCTTCCTGCAATCTGTGGCAGCGATTTTGTAAAAAAGGACGGAAATGCGAGCGATTTCATTTGACATCAATCATCGTTTATAGACAAATCAATGTCCAGCAAGTGCCATCACAGCGAAGACGCACACTTCCAACAGCCAGCCCTTCTGAATTTGTATATATGTTACGTGGCTGGTGTCAAGCGTGTGGATGTTGTAACTTATATATTTTATATATATATATTTTGGCTTATATCTTCGAAACTATCCAATAAATACTATTTTTTTTACATTAATGTAAACAATAACTACCCTTAATGATTTACACTTCCAAATTTTACGTAATTTATGTGATTATTTTTAAATATTTATTCAATTTTTCATACAATATGTATGGCGGCACACTACCGCCATCTATGAAAATAAATAAAAACATACAATTGACCAAACACATTTCTAAACAAAATACGTATGTAAATATTTACGGTACCCACCTAGTGCGGCAAAATTCTATAATAAATAAATGCACATACATTATCTTTACTCGCATTTACTAATTAATAAATGTATAGGTATTAGCTTTTTAAAATTTTGATGTTAATTTCTGTCAAATGTTACACATCATATGCGACTACTGAAAGGCTCGCTCGTCTTTTTCTTGAAATATTTCTAACTAGCTGGTCGTACCCGGCGTTGCACGGGTTAAGGATTAAGTAAAAAATAAGTTTGTGAGGGAAAACAAATGGTCCGCTGTTCTCTAAAAAACAATGTTTCCATCTAATGTTAACATAAGTTATTGTAACATAACTGTAATACTTAGATATATGGTATCGCAGACATTTTTGTAGATATTAATGTCCTCTATAAAACTGTAGTACATTACTTTGCTCTATTGGCAATAATTTCCGCAGCGTACGCAATATAAGGTTTTTTTTCGTAATTTTTTCACACGTTGGGTTACATTATCGAAGTTTTCATACGGATCCCTAACATTTTTGAAAATATTCTATAGCCTATGTTCATCAGGGATAATGTAGGATTCTGAATGTGAAAGAATTTTTCAAATCGGTCCAGTAGTTTCGGAGCCAATTCAATTCTTTCCTCTTTATAATATTAGTATAGATATACTTTAAGTTAGGCAGTTATAGTTTTACTGTCGGGTTTGACATTTTTACAAGTTGTAAATTTTTCTATAGTATAACTTTCGCACTTGTGTGAATATGAAGTGTCTTCCGCAATCGTCACATAAACCAGAGCACCCTTCGGAGGGCGATAAAATGCTGCGTCACGCCCGTACTTGTATGGGGCGAATTATCAAGTCTCGCGGCCCTACTAACCTATCGCATTGCCAATGAAAAGGCTGACCTTTTTCCATTTAAGAAAGACACTCGAATTAGTATAATATGTAAGCCGTGCGTACGAGGCACATTGTTTCGTTGTGTTGGTGTTTATACTAGTGATGCAACGAATACAAATTTATTTATTTATTTATTTCTATTTAATTTTATGTATAAAATTTTGTTTGGGCTGTGCCTGTCTCACTAGAAATATCTGTGTTGAGACAGGCATGGTTTACAATATTGTGTAGGTTCAAATCACACTAAATAGATAATAAAGTGTTTAAAGTAACATAATAGAAAATATATCTAATGTTATATTGTGTTAGTGTGTTTGTGTAAGTGTGCCTATTTTATCTCTCCCCTTGTTTCGGATCCACTGTTTTATTTTGTATTTTATGTTAGGGTTGTAAATTGTGGTTAGCCCGGATTGTTTTAATTCGTCAAGCATGCAATTAAGTAATTTGGGTCCAAAATAGTTATAGCTCCTTTGTCCATACGTGGTATGTAACCTATTCTAATATTCGAATTCGCCGAATAGTAGATATTAACCCATTGACGTATTATAAATAGACACGTTATTCCCATACTATTCTGATTTAAAATGTAGCAAACGCAGAAAAATCAGATAATTTGAAGTCACGGTGACTAAAATAACACACTCATTCTTACAATAGTGTACGATACTCTGTTCCTTTTTCCCCGGGGCTCTTTTCGGCGTGCCGTCGCCCCCGATCACAAAGAAGGTCCGTTCGATAACGAATGCAAGTAAGGCAATTACCTTCTTTTTGACTTGCCACGATTTCACGCTTGTAACGTATCTACAGTTTATTATATCATTGTATTTACCAAATATTCGTATTCGACGAATATTAAAAACAAACTATTTATAACTGAACGCAACGCAAATTACGGTATGGCTGTGCACCGTGTATCCGAACACACCTACGCACTCTATTATCGGGGATTCCCATAACATTGAATGAATGTATTTGTTGAGTTCTCAAGTTGTCAATTGTTACTTGTTTTACAGCATTACATGAGTTCTTTCATCTAGTTTCGTTGGGTTATTAATAGGTGCTCATTTCAAGTAGTGTTTTGTAATACGTATTGTTCATTCCATTTTATTTCCGTTGTGTGTAAAAGTGTCAACTCTTATAATAACGTGACCTCTCGTAAGCGTCAAAAAAGTGATATTTATTTTCCACCGCTGGGAATGAATGTACAAACGGATAAAAGAAATGTACTTTTTGAACCAAAATTTGCCGGTGGCAAATTTTAATTATTAAATCTCTTAGTAAAAAAAAAGAACAGTGGTGTATTATTTATTGCCTTGTTGAATTATTCGTATTCGCCGAATAGTAGGCTTGATACTCGTATTCGTGAAAGTAGTATTCGTTGCATCACTACTCGTAAGTAGTATTCGTTGCATCACTACTAGTACCCGTATATGCCAACTCAAAGAAACAATACTTACATGGCTTACACATCCTAATTCGATCGATCAGGCAAGTCAATAGAAGAAATAACAACTAACAAACGAAGGAAACCTGCATAGTATTGGCTTTATTGAAAAGACAATTTTTTAATTTTATGCCACTAGTGTTTAAATTCGATTACGACACCACGATTTTCGAAATAAATTTGAACAATTTGCAAGCGTTCTTCCGGCGTAAGTCTATTCAAGATGAAGCGGAAAATCAAACTGGCACAAATCATCTGTCAAAAGGTGTTGCCGATTCGAAAAACAAACATCTAAAAAAACGCCCTATATTTAAATACTAACGGCATAAAATTATTTTTCCAACAAAGTAAATACCACGGCCAGTGGCGCGATTTTAACCGCCGAAACCGGACAACCCAAATTCTCTAATCAATCCAAAAACAAATCACACTTTTATCAACAAAGCTACCTATTCTATTATCAGATCATCTGAAGAATTAAATACGTGATTAATTATACGACATTTACATTACAAACATATGTTTAATTCGTTATCACGAGCTTGACTTGCTAACATGAAAATCTTAGCGAAAAAATACTTGAGATGCTTATTATTAAATGCAGCATTAGAAGAAACGTTGTTAGGTACAAAGCACCCATTAAAAAATCATTTGAAAAAATATACACATCTTCACCTATTTTTTAACGGGCGAAAAATTTAATTCCAGTAAGAAATCTGGCTTCCTAACGTCCGAAGTTCACCTTATTCATAGATAATTTCGTGTTAATTTTTGATAAAAAAAAGTTTACATTAGGCACAGAATTATTTAATGACTTTGATTTTCTTTGAAAATAACAATCATTATTAAAAAAACTAGCTGCAGTTTGTTCGAGTGATTGGTTTTGTGGGTTATCACCGACCTCATTGCCAGAGGTCACATGCAAAGTGGGTGATAATCAGGAATGCACATCGCGGAAGATTCAGAAAAACTGACAACTTTTTAAATAAATGTTCTATTACTTTTAAATTTACGGTAAAATCATTAAAATACAATTGTGAACACTGAAGCAATAAGGATAAGAAATAGTAACACTGAGTTAATTCTGTGATGAAAATGTATACTTATAATTTACAGATATAAAAATCTACAGACAAAGCGATAATATTATTTCACAAGTGGTTATTTTCTTATTACCTACAGTAAACAGTAGTAAAATATCTAATACGAAACAAAATTATTTATTATAAGGTGTTCGATTTTTTCAATTAATTAATTAATAATACCGATTGCTACATTATATCCTACTTTCAGAACTCCCACGTACAGAAGCGAACTGTTGTAGGTAGTAGAGGATGACAGTTGTCACAATCGCCCGGTTTATCGAGGTAGAATATAGTCAAAACAGGAGACGACAGCTTGTCAGCAAGATCAAAAAATAACAGGACGGGACGCACTAATTTATGAGCAATCGGGTACAATGATCCCGTTGCAAATCTGCCAGTAATTGTCAAAAATAAAGGTCGACAATCCCCCACTGAGTGCAGGCGCCATTTTGATTATATATTCAAATATTAACATTTATTTTCAATCACTGTGCAAATGCACAGGAAACGGGATAAAATATTATAGCATTAAAAATGATTAAGGTCAAGTCGACGGCGAAATTGTACAACCTGAAAAGCGCTTACCCATTGAAGATAGTCCGATACTATGTCGATCGCGATCAGACTGACGTTTGGTTTTTATTATTCACTGTAACTTTTGAATTCAACATCCAAATTCACTTTTAACACAAGTTTAACATTTTCACTATAGATAACGCATCACAAATAGTTAATATTCACAAATGGCTATATTATTAACACTAAATACAGGAAAAACTCCGAGGATAAACACTACGCGATCGAGACTCCCGCGGCGACATCGACGATATCCATAGAACTGCTTGTTTTTCAGATAACTAATTCATGACTCGAATTCAGCGAATGGCCCTCTACGGCGCATAAATTGAACTAATCGCGAGCAGTCAATAAAATCAGTCGGCTTGAAGAAATCTGTTTTATCGTAAAAAAATTATTTGGGGCATTTTTGAACAGCCTGAATTTCTAATAGAAAAATTGGAGAATAATTATTGTTTTTTTACAACTTCGACAAAATTCCACGACGTTATTTTTAAGTGCAACATAGATTGATTACTTTTTTTAATGAAGGGACCATTGGCCCGAAACATATTTACAGAACTATCAATAGTTCTGTAAATAGAGGTTTAATACGAAGTGTTTTCTTTTTATTAATAGAGATTATTTATGAAAGAAGTAACACTTATTTTGGCGCATTCAGGCTAAAATTCTTTTGTAATGGAAATCGCGCAATACCAGAACTAAGAACGTCATATTGAATTCTTGCCAGCTGTCATATTCTGTTTACATGTGTGTTCACGAATATTTCCATTGTTTTTAAGAAAATTTTTGTTTGTCCCAATTATTTTAAATATTCGACGTTACATTTCTGTATGTATGAGATATAATTATTTTCATGAAACTCAATAAAATAATGACAATGATCAGTGAAGACTTTTACAACTCAACACTTTGAGTGTCATTAATATATAGGTAATTTTGTCTCTATTTTAGTTTTTAAGTATAACTTTTACCGTGCGCACATGAGTACACATTTTTTTTAAATACTGCATATTGAAGTGTATCTTTAGTCTCAGTGCATATTTTTACGAAATGAAAAATGACACCGAATTCCAATATTAGTTTTCAAATTATTTGTAAAGGTAAAACTATAGTGTTGTAGCTATATATTTTAAGTGTAAAATAACTTTATAAATGATTGCTCGAGTTTTATTGTTTATCGCTGACCGTTTTTGAAACAATCTTGGTTCAAGCAGTATAATAATATTATCAAGATAAATTTTAGCCTTCCGTTTTTTTTTTGTAATTTTTAATGTTGGATTTTATAAAATGTGAAATTGGTGATTGATCACCAAAGACAAATAGAAAGTTGGAGGGTTATTGTATCATTATATCTCAAAGAATTCTTTGTTATTCCAACTAAATTTCTTTATTTAATCTCATACAGGTTGAATGTAGAACTTTCGTGGGTTATGATTTGAACTTGTTTTCTACTATGTTTTATAAATTTTTGACATTAATTAAAGGACAATTAACTGTAAAACTGTTTTATAACCGGCTGTAGCTGACAAATGTATATTTTCAAAACAAGCGTTAAAAATATTGACGTATATTTTGGTTTATAAATAAACTTAAATAAATTTTTGCATGCAAGTTTTGTCGAAAGAATTTCACATTCAATAACGATAAATTTAGATTTCCTGTGTATTTTATTGAGATCTTTGATATCACAAATACATAGATATATCAGTTTTATGTTTCACTTCAGTTAGAATCAATAAATAATTGTGAAAATTTTAGTCCCAAACTTGACAGTATATAATTTGTCTGGGTATGTTTTTTTTATGAATTTATATTTACTTATTTTGCTGTACATGAGATTTAAATATATTTTACTAAATTTCATTAAGTTTTATCTTATTTAAAGAATTAAATTATTAAAACGTACCTAATAAGGCAATAAGTTTTTAGAATGTTGATGGATACATCCAAAGAGCTCATTATTTTTGTGCGGATTTTTAAAATGATAATTCTTAATATTTCCTGACAATAATATAAAATCTGAAGTATTCGTTCTTATTAATTAGATGTGTATTAATGTAGATATATAGTGTACGAAATATTTACTTTTACATGTCACAAAAATTTTATGTGATGAGAAATATTTACCATTAATGACTAACATTTTTTAACCGTCTGTCGAACTAACTAACTAACTTACCATCACGCCGTTTCCCCGTGGGGGTAGACAGAGAGGATAGAGCGCCATACTCTTCTGTCCTGACATACAACTTTCGCTTCGTCTACATTCATACATCTTCGCATGCAAGCTCGACGGTTGTTCAGGCTTCTAACAGGACCATCTTCCAGTATCTGGTTAATCCGGTCATGCCACGTCTTCCGTGGTCGCCCTCTCTTTCTGGCGCCGTCAACACTTGCATCATATATCTTTCTTACCATTCTTTCCTCATTCATTCGCTCAACATGCCCAAACCACCTGAGCGACCCTATTTTTATTCTCTGTATTATGCTACGATCAGCTTTACATTCATTCCTAATATCTTCATTCTTTACTCTATCATACATGGATTTACACACATACGTCTAAGGGACCTCATCTCCACTGCATTCAATCTACTTTCGGTCCTCTTCTGCCAGCTCCAGGCTTCACTTCCATACATTAGTGTCGGTACCAGAACTCCATTATGTACCGCCAGTTTTGCCTCGGTAGACATATTTCTATTAGAAATTATTGCATTCAAAGCACCGTTCACTCTATTCCCGGCAGTCACTCTCCTCTCTATATCTTTCTCAACATTCCCTCTTTTATCGAACATACTTCCCAAGTACACAAACTCATCTAGTTGTTCCAAACATTCATTGCCTACTAGTATTTCACACGTTGTCTTACTTTCCTCCTTCTCGAATACCATTACTTTTGACTTCTTTACATTCATAATAAGGTCACTTTCCTTGCATACATCATACATCCTGCTAACTAAACTTTGTAGGTCTTGTCTAAAACCGTCTGTCGAAGATTATATAATTTATATTACTTCAATTTCATATTTTTCAATTCGCAGTATCATATATATCACATGTATCATTTTTACGGATCTTACTTAGTTCTACTATTTATTTTCACAAATTACGGATTAACAAAGTATATAATTACAAATTAAAATGATTACGTATGGAGATATTCAAGAAAATAGAAAACAAAGTTTATATTTTGGCGCTTAATTTATGAACGGTACCTACGCATTTATAAATATACCGGAGCCCGGTAATTTAAATTCTCATCTACGTCATGTAAATACGTTTCTATGGGATTGAGTACGGCTTGTGGGTGTCAGCTAGGGGCTGGGGCTGATTTTTTTTATTTATGTGTAAATATCGATACCTGAGCGGTGTCGGACGCTCCTTTCAAATATGTGCAAAATATCAGCGTAATTTAGTGTGAAAATTCTGTTCTATTTGGTGAAATTTTCGTGAAAAACGAAGCTAATACTATAGCATCCGCCATCACAATGGAACTGTGCGCGAGATGGTTTTTATTGGCTCTTTACGTGTTGTTTATCACACATTTCCGCGATGTTTTTGCGAAAGGTGAGTGAAATTGTTGTTTCTAATTGATTCTCGATCTGGGTTATTGTACGGTTTGGTAATTACCATTGTAATTGAAGCTGTCTCGTTTTGCGTAGCGCACGGATGTATAGACACCTTAAATGTGTCGCTTCCGCGTAATGTTCCGATCCTTTTGATCGTTCCGTCCATCGAATTAACCGCACGGTGCTAGTGTGCGAGTGCTAATAATCGGCTAAAACTGTCCCGATAAGGCTGTTTTTATTTTGCGCCCATTCCCATTCACTGTTGCACTCTTATTATGTTTTGGTGTGTTTATCTATGACACGCTTGGCAAATGTTTTTGTTTTTAAATTTAGACAGCGATCCAATTTCTTGCGGCTTTGATATCACATGCAGTCGACTGATAAGAGGCGTAAATAGGGTTTTATTTATTGATTCAGAGGATCAGTTGATGATATTACTTGGCTTTGTTTAATTCATCAACTTTTGGTTTCCGGTCACATAGTCATGCCTGTACACCCTCGCAGTGGTAATATTGCCGATATGAATAAGAAAGGATCACTTTTATAAACTTTTCTAAAAAAAATAACCAAATGTCACATTTCAAAAAGTTTTTAAGAAAAGTATACTTTTAAGTAAAGCTGTATTTAGGTTGTGTCTGTTACCACTATTCCTTCAACTAAACATTCTTTTGTGTATTATAAGTCTTTGTGATCTTCTCTGAATGTCACTTTTGATCTTGACTTATTATATAACTCTAAACCGACTTGACATAATTTTTTTGAAACATCTCTTTTTCATTTATAAAAGCACATCTTGGACAGGTATATAACTCTCAATCCATTCAGAAAATTTATTTTGCTCGTTCAATGATTTAGAAACCTTTTACACATTATCATAATTTTGTTATAAATTAGATGTTTGAAATTAAATTAAAATTATCTACATTTTAAAAGATGAGATAAAGTTTATTGACAAGTTTTTACACCGTTTTACTGAGAGGTGAACTGCAATAACATTATTATTATTATGAAAAAACAAATTAATTGGAAATTTATTACTAAATTATTATTTTGTTTCAAATGCTTATCCTCTGACAGTTGTCCCACTAGTTCTGTGTTTTTCATGTTATTTAGATGATGCAATTTTTTTTCTAAATCAATAAAATATACAACGCGCAATATTATTTCTCTTGAAATCCTGGTGGGTCTTGGGTTAACCAAAAATTTTTCTCAATCGATCACTATAACTTGACGTTTTATTTCAGTCCTAAGTAGGGAATGCAATCCCGAGTCGGGATTGCCCCTTCGGGATCCGTCGAGATTAGAATTTCCAATCCCGCGGGATCCCTAGGGATCGGGATCCCGAATACGTTTGTGTTTTTTATTTGTTTATAGTGCTGAATAGCAATTAATGACAACGCCTTGCATTTTTATATCCGCAATTTTAATAAAATGTTAATTATTAATCATGCATTAAAGTTTTTGTAGACGTTTTTCCAAGCATCAATCAGCCAATGTAGTAAAGTTAATAGTTGTTTTTATTACTATGTTAGGTTGATAAAATAAACCAAATATTATTCAAAGCTATTTTTATTTTTTGAATGTGACACTAACATAAGTTTTAAAAACTTACTAAAAGTTCTATAGACATACACAATTAAACATATAAAACATAAAAAAAATTAAATCATCCACTTAATCTAAGGGTGATTTTGAAAATGGCTTTGTAGGAACCTGAGCATGTTGATTATTTTATCTGTTAGGTGGCATCTTATTTCAGATGCTAGATATCCAGCAGCTGAAAATGCCCTTTCAGACTCAACGCTGACCACTGATAGTAAACAATTGTAGGCGAATTCTAAATACAGGCTTCTATGTCCCCCACATTCGTACAGATTCTGTATGCTGTTGATCAATACCGACTATCCCGATAATCTCGTCCGATTTTTCGGTTCGGGATTGATCTCGTAAAGTGCCTCGAGATCTCGCGGGATCGGGATGCATTCCCTAGTCCTAAGTGTCTAAGACACGTAATGTTTTTTTATAAAACTGGCCCAAAGATACCCCTCAAAATTTTCTTTTTAAAACCGTCCAGTGCGCGCTCATTATTCTTGATCAGAACCCATGCCTCAGATGCATATTTCAAGACTGTATACAAACATATGATTTTTAAAATTGAAATAATGATGATTTTCAATTTTTTGCATTTCTTTTGTATCTCCTCTTAATACATAATGCATTAAAATTATATTATAAATTCTACACAATATGTGATAAATAGTTTATTTATATTATTGTACTCATGTTTTGAACTGAATAATATTGCGTAGTGTACATATCCACATTTATAATTTAATATATCGGTTTTGAATTCGAATAATTTGAATCTAATTTATAATATGATTTTAGATATTATGAATACAATACAAGTAGTTGATTGTTGAGTATGTGACAAAAATGTTTCATTATGACGTCGCAATGTCTGGCAAATATACATTTTATCTAAAATAACTAAAATCCCACACCTGACTGCATAAATAATAAGATTAGAAATGATAATGTTTATTTACACGTGAAACATAAACTATAATAATAATATTTATATAATGCATTCACTAAAGCAATCAAAGCTGTCATTGCTCGCTGCTAGGCCCAGTGGGCTGCTACAACGGCCGCTTCACGGTCAATAGTGGCTGTTACGTGGCCATTGGTGTCTGCTTCCAAGGTTCCTGTAGAATCCATTTTTCAATGCAGAATACATAATTTATTTTATAAAAAAAAATCTCCGATTGCTTTACCGAGTAGATCGGCTGTCGCCAATTACTTGCTCTAGGCTCTGCTATGGCGGCCGTTTCATGATAGAGTTGAGGTCACAATACATTATGTGATTTTTTCAAGCAGCAGACAGTTTAGAAAACATCTAAAGACGTACTTATTTAGAAAATCATGTAAAAGTCCTTAGAATCAGACCATTACAACACTATCTAATGTTATAAAACCAAATTAATTAAGAAATTAGAAAGACATACAGAAAAATCTAATTCACGAAAAAATATTAGTTTACTACTGGGATTCGAACCCAGGTCACCTCCTTTCCGGGGCCGGTGCTCTGACCACTAAGCTATAGCAACCCTCTATGTTTCCGTGAATATATCGACCTTATATGTAGTTCTTATTTTTATTAGTTGATTAATTTTTATTTTTGTCCATGGAGTAATCCACTTTTTTGAAACGATAGTTGAAATTACTTTGCAATGCCACCGCTAGATCTCATGTTTTCCACTCCTGGTATGCACTCTGCGAAAATACTTAATTCTTACTGGCACTCTCAACTACACTTTAACCATTAATTCCATTTTTATTGCATGTCACCTTGTGTATAAGTAATAGCAAATAAGTTGTTTAGTACTATAAATTGTTTTGTGTGAAGTGCCCTTGAGGTGAGCGCTCACGAAAACAGCGCTAAGTAAATCGTCCAATTATTGTTATTATTATACGTGTTGTTATGATGTTTTTGCTAGAGTAATTTGGCTTCGTGACATGTAGTGTTAAAATTTCGTAAAATATGTATCAATTTGCTGGCCATTTCAGAATACTGAATATAATATTTCTTTTTTCTGATTTCACTCTCCTCTTCTTTGAATAGCAAGACTTTGACATCGGTCTTCTGTTATGTTGCAAAGTAAAAATAAATAATAGTATGAATATAATAGAGTCAAGATTTGTGATTTCTTTTGTTTTGTCAATTTAGCAAATTTTAATTTTTATTTATTTAATATATAGTACAAATACAGTTCTTATATGTTTACATATTAGATTAACTTTTTTTTTTTAAATGCTTTATAGTCATGTAGGACCTCATCAGTGAAGAGAAGCTCTTGAGTCTGATGAGGCAGCCACAGTTCTTATTATAATACATATATAGGTAGCAAATACAAGTTATTTATTAATACGGTTAAAAAGATAAGTTGATAATGAAAGTATCGGAGTTATTTTGAAAAATATTTCTTGTGTCGTGGCTGCGGGAGGAATTAATGAAAATGCTAGAATTTAATTACTGATTAATAAATATTCAATGTAAAAAGACACTTAACACTGTTAAACTTAACGCTATTCTTTAAAACATTACTTTACTTTATTTCGTAATATATCACTCATTCATAAATCGTTAATTTCATTCCATCACAAGAGTAAGCACTTCACTTAATTATCTGTTGCTTGGTTCACATGCCTGATGGTAACACTATTTTCGCTTCGTGATTCTCCGCTAGAGTCGCGTCTGTATCTGTTTATTTATACCCGATCACGTTGGATTTTCGAATCCTCGAGAATTCTCTAGTGTGTACTAAACTTTTCTAGTGTTTGCTGGAAAGTTCTCGTGACTTCCAGGTGTTTCCGGAAAGTTTCAGACGTCTCTCGAAAGCTGTAGATAATTCTAGTTTCTTCGATAGTGTTGTGCCAACTTCAAACAACTGCCACTTGACAAAAGTGCGTAATTAATTTTAGCCTCGTTACAATATTTTCAATACAATTTTTTATTTTAGAGAAATATGATACTAAATATATCAAAAATTATGTTTTAAGAAAAAAATTTTTTTTTTTTTAAACATAATTTATAATTTACGCTACAGTCTTACTCTGTCTGAGTATTTTTCCGCAAAATAAAAAAAAACGCTTCAAACACAGTTTTCAGATATAGCACCAATCGGCTGATCTGCTTGCTCTAAAAAAATGAAAATGAGTGAAAATGCGCTGTATAATTCACAAAGGCATAACTGGCCTGCACGAATGTATTCGATGATTCCCTCTGTTTTGAGCACACAGCCATTGTCTTTCTTTCATCACCATCATTTTCATTATAATTTTTGTCCAAATATCCGGTACTGGCACCTAGCAGAAAATGCCCATCCAATTAGCACTAGTTATACAATTACATATTTTGCGGTAGACATTGTACTTCTATAACCTTCAAACGATACAACTCTTTCTGTATTGAAAGCCGTTGTTATGACGATAACAAAATTAGAGGGGAAAACACCATTCACACTGATTGATAGTTTCCAGTTTGTTATTTTTTGCATTGCTGTAAATAGATACCCCATGCAAGACTGACTAAAAATATACCCCAAATAATCTAGGCGTAGTATAATGAATCGTTTGAACAGCTCACAGAAAAATTCCTCGTATCATAAAAAACTCTTCATAATATCCGATTGCAAAATATTTGTCTTCTACTGTACTACCACTCATGAGTACAACCCTGACGTGGCAAGTCGCAGTATATACGGTTAGCCGCAACGGCACGCCGTATCATCTCTGTACTATTGCGGTCCGGCGCAATCGTCAGTGTTTCTACAAATACTTGACATGATGGACGTCGAAGAAGTTGCTGCAGTTATTTATTTATACTATCATGGAAAACATCGTTGTAGAAATAAACATTTTGGATACCACTCCCTACTGAAGATACGACATGATAGTAGAGAGTTTAATATTTTGATTTCAGAACTAAAGAATTTTGAAGATAAGTTCTTTTGATATATTTTTGATATATGTCAGTAAAATCGTATGAAGAATTATTACCAAAACTATACTTAAATACACACGAACCCTGTGTACAGTGTCTAACAACTGAGTGGGGCGGGAAGCGAGCGGCGATTGCGGTTACCCGCACCGAGTGCGTGGAGGGGGTGCGGCGCGCCGTATCATTCAACCGGTCCCAAGACAACCGGAGCGGCTGACGGCTGGCCGCAAGTCAGTGTGTTGATATCAAGCGGTTTCATGTAAAAATCCAAGTGCGGCTTACCGCAACGGCACGCCTTACCACGGCCAGCCGCTAGTGCGTTTTAGGCCTTAAAGTCAACATTAAAATTCAGATCCTAAAACAAGCTGCAGAAGACAGGTCTGACAGTTTAAAAAGATCTTTTTTTTTCAGTATTACTTTAATAATGATCCTTTGTAATATTTTTACTGAGTTTAGATTTTTTTATAAGAACCTCCCCATCCAACAATTGTTTTTTTTTTTAAAATAGAGATGTGAGCACGGAATTCGTGTCACACCAATATTCTTACTATTTTCAAATTAAGCTAAACGCTTGTGCTATGAAAATAGGACTAACTTGCTTGTCTGGAGTGAAATCGAACCTGTGACGTTTGGATCACGAGGCGAGAGTCCTGACCACAAGACCAACAAGCTACTCAAATATACATACAAAACAAATGTACGGGGGGAATGTTCATCCAGGTTGGGCGCCCGGGTACCTTGGGTGGTAACTAGTGTGAGAAATTACAGGTAGTAACATAACAATTAATGTATATTATAGATATCTCACAGAGATGAAACTGTATTTCTTATGGGAAAGTAGGTATAGAAGTCATTTGGGTGTACATAGGACTTATGATCTATCGTATGGTTGGCTTAAGTGATCACTTTACACAATGTAACATTCGCCATTTCCACCCATGATAGAATATACCATGCTTACTAATTTTTGGAAGTTGTATATATATTTGAGTTGTATGACAAGCTTTCACATATGAGTTGTATCCGCCTTTCCATGCAGCCTGTACAAGCCATTTTCATTCCCCTAAATCCCCACACATGTCGCTAATTATTTTAATGTCGTTAATGTCGCTAATGAGAAAATCTACAATTGATTTACGGAATTTTGAAAGCAATATACTTTTCTCTGTGTAATGAAATTCATCCGAATTACTTGCATTACACTAGGATACGCCAGGAAATATTATTTCCAATTTTTTTATTAAATTAATAATGTCTCTGTGACAAAAATCCAGCACTGTTCTGAAAGATTTGAACAAACTCAAAATATTCTGAAGTAACATAACAGTTATTTTGATCCACATCTTGATTGTTGCCTTGTCGATTCTTTAGTAAGTGTCCGTGTGTCCATTTCATGAAACAATATTGAGAACACGAAGCATCTGACCATTCGCATTCGTAGTTCAAGGTTGAGATTATGATTGCAGAACATATTTTTCATGCAGACCATCAAGGTTGCACGAGCTCGCGCAATGCGGTATTTGATTTCAACACAAGACAAGGATCAGTGTGTGGATCGGTGGCGGTTATAAGAATAGTACGCTAGAATATTTTACTGCTATACGAAGACTTCCAAAGCGAGCCAGTTGTCCAGTATAAGGTGCGAATGTTTGCCAGAAAACTCTGTACTCCTGGGATGGACTGTATGCGGATGATGCGGATACCATCTCCACCATGAAAAAATTCACTCTCACTAATGATTGTATGAGATAGCGACGTGTAACGATCAAAAGAAAACTACGGTTTGATAACAGGAGCGGGCGTAGAATTGTTCAATGACAGATGTTTTTATGCGGTGCACGCGGCGGCCGAATTTGAACTGAAGTTCGGCTCTGGTAGGTTGGCGCGTCAGGTGGAGAATCTGCCTATCCCTCCCATGCGCTGGCATTCGAATACATATAAAAATATATGTGGATACCGGCGCGACCGGTATATCGTATGATTTGTTTGTCATATGAATTTGTACTATGTGATAATGTTTTCATCAGTGAACATGTTTCCATGTCATTTAAATATAAAATATTCTCTGAAGTTTTATTAGGTGTTATTTACATCTTTTTCCTGAAGCTTGTGATCGTACGTTCTGGAAATGATGATAAGGTGTGTAGCGACTCAGTGACTTTTGTATTTTGTACACAGAGTAGAATGACAGTGCTGATGCAAAGCAACAAGGGAACCGATTAGTACATATTTGTGAATCCCGGGATTAGTAGACGTAATCCCAAAACATTTGAAATTAATAATTTGTTGCTCCAAAATTAAATCGTGACTAAATGATGGAACCCTTGATGTTTCAAGCATTTTATTTATAACAATAGAATTGTTTTACATTCCAATTATTGCCTTTTCAGTTATTTTTTGTTCAAAGATTCCTTTCTTACTTAAAAATAAATATCTTACCTGAATTATATTTTTTCTTTGTGGGAACTTCGCATTTTCTAATCCTGCTTCTTCGTCAGCCTTTTTCTCTCCACTGCTGGATGTAGGCCTCTTCCATTTTTCTCCACTCATCTCTGTTTCTCCCCCTTCGCATCCAGGTTCTTTCTGCTTGCTGGACTGTGTCATCAGACCACCTCTTGGGAGGTCTTTCGACCCTTCTATTTTTCGTCCAGGGTCTCCACTGTAGGATTCTGGGTTCCCATCTAGTATCCTCCTGTCGAGCTATACGTCCATCCCGCTGCCATTTTAATTTCGCAATACGGTCCATAATATCGGCAACTTTTGTTCGGCGTCTTATTTCTTCATTTCTGATTTTGTCTCGAAGGCTCACGCCGAAGTGTACACAGCGGGCCTTTCCATGGCCCGCTGTGTACACTTTTTTCTGTTAGTGTTGCTGTTTCTAGGTCATATGTCAACATCGGTAGGATACATGTATCAAACATTTTTCTTTTCAGGCATACTGGGATTTCTTTATTTTCAAACAAGTGTTTCAGTTTACCGAATGCTGCCCAGCCCAGACCTATTCTTTTTGGTAGTTCTGCTGTTTGGTTTTCTTTTCCCAGCTTTATCTTAGGACCAAGGTACACATATTCATCAATTTATGTATAGATGTGGTTAAAATTTTAGTTTTTTATATGTTCGCTTCTTGTTCTTCAAAATTAAATTGCGAAAACCCATCATTACATTTTTGCTGCAGGACTGCATTCACCGAAACCGATGTCTCATTAATGTTCATGCGCCATGTTAATAAATGTCAATTTCAACTTGCATTATCTCGATAGATAATCTTTATTGCCGGGAATAATCTAATGGTGAAACGAACTCATCACATTCTCACTTATGAGTTTAATTGAATATTTAAAATATATTTCCCTGCACTCTGCCGTGAATGAATGTGCAATGCGGGATAGTGTCAATTGGACGAACCCACTGCAAACAGTCACCGCCCAGGATAAAGTGCCAATTGTTCCTCCCACGCTTGTGATTGCTCGCCACTTTTATCAATTATCCTTCGTGCGCTTTGTGGTTGTTGCTTTAAATGTCATACTTTTCATTTTCCGCATCATTCAGAGCATTTCTGGGCATCGGTCGTTTGTCCATCACTTTTTGGCACATTCCCGGAGTGAGCTATTTGTGGAAGCCTCCGCTGTATCTGTTGACTGCGTGGGTGACAGCTGGATTCTTCCTCTCTTTCTTAAACTAGTTCTGTTATTCTAAAGTAATGAGGGCAAACTATTTAAGAATTGCTGCAGTATAACAGGAGACTGCCATTGCTTAATCTATTAGAATTGCTACATTAGTCTTACGGGTTGACCCAACTTAGCATACTTCGCTGACGTTACGTTTTAAGTTTTAATTTCAACAATCCTGTATAACCATCTGAAAACTTACATAAACTTGTATAACTGTCTTCTAGAGCTACCTATTTTAAATAACCGCTCTCCTACATTCCTCAAATCTATGACCACCTTCGACAGAACTATCCTACTCCTAATATAATATTTAACTGTAATTTCGGATATTTTATATGCACCGTATGTATTACCGAGAAGCGAATCTCGACGTTTCATTGGATACTTATCCAATGTCATCAGGAGGACGACCTTTACCCGCGGAGGTGGAGGTCGGACTGATTAGGTGCTGCTTTCTAGGGCGTAAATTGTATGCACTTTGTTGTGGATTGTTCTGTTCTTCTACAATAGAGGTCGCCAGTATGCAATATGTACTAGTTACGTCGGCGGATTTTACTGCGACTTCTCCCAAGGGTTGAATCAGTATCGTTAGAACAGGGCGCCAAATACTTGATAGTTTGTAACTGTCATCTCTATTGAAATTGGGATGTTTGTATATTTCAATGGACTCCCTCACTAATCTGGGTTTAAGGTGCAGTTCTATTGATAAGATTTTTGCCTCGTCAAATCTGATGAAGTGACAGAGATTCCCTTTGAATGCATGTTCGCAGATTGCCGATGTATTGGAGTTGTTGTCGAGACGTCGAGATTCGCTTCTCGGTAATACATACGGTGCGTATAAAATATCCGTAATTACAGTTAAATATGTCTAACGACCGTAACAACAACCTTAACTCCTAATATAATCTTTATTAGCCATTTATTTTTTCTATGCGCCTCTGGGTGAAGGTCGTTCCAATTATTTCCGACTTTTTCTATCCATTTCGTCAGACAGCAAGATTTAGAGCAGCCCGTTGGCCTCTCGATTCCCATAATTGCATTCGTTCAGTGATTGTCCCTCTTTTGAGGTACGTGCCCCGCCAATTATTGCCATTTCATCATCTTGGAGCATTCAGTACTTTTTTAAAAGTGGAAATTATGTTCGGAGGAACGCTATAAAATATCAATCTTGTGAAATTTGTTTGAAACTTCAAGCGCTGATGTCTCAAAACTGTACTTTTTAGCTTGATGTAACGGCACGCTCATGGTGCAATATGATCGGTGCTCGCATACACTACAGTACGGACGGTGTGTGCCCTGTTGGGGCTGCACACGGTCCGTGGTATTGTGAGGGTATAGTTTTGGGACGGGGGTTATTGGTTTGTCAATTTAATGCATAAAATATGCTAAAAATGTCACTAACAGGAGAAGGTGTCAGAAGAAACGGTGAACGTAGTCATGACACGAGGATCCCTAAACCTGCCGACGACAGTTTGTAAGCTCTGTGGCTTCCATCTCTTCCCTGCTCCGTACGGTGGGCCTGGATTTGGGTATTCTCTGGTCCCTTTCCTACGAGACCGTGGGGGCTAACTTTCACAAATTCAAATATATTACCTATTGGTCAAATTTGTAAAAAATCTATGTCAGATCCTAAAAAAAAAGAAAAGATAACCTAAGGCTAATTGCAGTATCTAATCTAATTGCCGTGTTTCACTTTGTAAAAGGCAACAATTTTATAAGAAAACTGTTAATCTGTCTACTTTTAAATTTAATAAAGAGGAATTAAATTTATTAAATAAAGGGTTCAGCTATAATATTCCACGTCCTGTATCATATAAACATACAGAATCCCTTGCGATAGATACGCAAATCGTCCTTTACAAAGTGAGGAATAATCCAAGAATATGGTCCCGTTGTTCATACAATGAAAATAAGTATTTCACTATATAATTTAATGTCCTGTTAATTTAATCTAACTGAAATAATCGTAATCTAAATTAAACAAACCAAACCTAATAACCTAACCTAACCAAACCTAATAACCTAACCTAACCAAACCTAATAACCTAACCAAACTAAACCTAATAACCTAACCTCACCTCATATATTGCCTATGAAATGTCAAAATATGCATTTTTCGAAACTTTAACGTGTAATATCTTATTTAATACTTACTTTTTAAACGTGAATTATCTTTCATTTTGTTATTAGCACATTCAATAATATAGTGAAATACTCATTTTCGTTGCATATGCAATGGGACCATTATCTTGGATTTAGCCCAAAGTGAAATACGGGTTAGATAAAATATTGTAAATATTCTGGAAATAAATAAATGTTTTAAAAAATTATAAGTCATACAATAATAATGAATGTAAAACAATTAAAAATATTATAAAGCAACATAGATGTGATAGCCTTATAGTAAGCAAAGTAGATAAAGGAAATTCAGTTGTTATTTTATGTAAAGCAGATTATATAAATAAAGTCTTAGATATTCTCATAACCTGAGGAACTTTGTTCTTAGAATCTTATACAATGCCGGGCATCACATGCATGTATGTATATACGCATAGATTTATGGACATTATAAAATTATCATAGTCTAACTAAAGAGGTAAACGTGTCTCAGCTGCCTACAATTTTATTGTTTCCAATTTGAATGACTTCCGGTCTATTATTTTGTCTCTGTCGGTGATCACCGTTTTGGTCTTAATCGCCCACGTCTCTCTTGCTGATCATGGCGAGGAGCTCTTCGAAATTGGCCCGGAGGATTGTGCCAATATTTGCCGAGACGGATGCACATCCCGCCTTTTGCTTTCCAATATTCATTTATTTATTTATTTATTTACATAATTACTAAAGCCTTTTACTTTATAATTTGTACAAAAATGATAAACAATACACAGTAGACATGATATATAAAAAAAATACAAATGTGAACATAAATTATTTAGAATCATAATCAAGAACAATATAAATGCTGAATTAAAGGAGACAATAAAACAATAACATTAATTCGATGTAATTTGAAATATGGTAATTTTATATAATAGGCGATTCAATAGGCAATATAATAAATTATAAAAGAATAAACAAAACAATTAATATTAATTCAATGTAGAGTAAAAATATTTTTAGAAATAATAATTATATTAAAAGGCGAGTTAATCAAAAAGTATATATTTATGCGTGTATATGCTATATTTCTGCATTAACCCTGCTATTAACAAAAATGCTAGTTAGGACCTTTTTTAACTATCTATTTTGGCATATTTATTGGCTAAATGTTGTATTCTAGATATTGGGGAGTTCCTCTGTACTATGGTCGCAGTATTGTTACAGTAGTACGGTTGTACTGCTCTGGTATTGCTAGCAGGTTCATGAATGTTTATTAATTGTAATAGGTCAGGGCTAAAATAATTAAGCAGAATTTTAAAAAGGCATATTAAATCTGAAATGGTTCTTCTTTCACTTAACTTTAATAAACGCATTAAATTTAACAGGGAATCATAATGTAATTTTTTTCTCGGAATAAATATGTAATTTATAATTGACAGCTCTCAAAAATTTGTTTTGTACCCTTTCTATGCCTAACGCCTGAAGATGTTTATTATGAATGTTTCGCGGTAATTACAGATGTTCCCGCTGTCTGAGAATAGTAGCAACTCTGATTATAGAACTCAATGGATCGTGTGGGTGTGTGTTATGCAACGACAGGTGCCGCTGTGTTGGAGAGCTACTCATCCGGCCACTTGCGGACCTAAAACATCTAAATTTAGACATTTTTACTATCACACATCGAGGGCATTTGTAATAGACTACGATACGGTGTAATGGGTTTAATTGTGCAAAAAAATTAATTCTCAAATAAAATAAAATACATGTGACATATTAAAAGTGAGTTAATGTACACCTATCTGTTGTAAAAGCCCTATAGGGCGTTAATTAATAAATAAATAAATATTACTTATCGTCGCTGTATGTACAGGGTTATTTGTAAAACAGACAATACCAATGAATTCACTATTTTATCCATCATAATTAAATAATTACTTATACATGCGCAGAACAGGAGAATACCCTACACTAATGCACCATGAAGTACTGCTTAAATAAAAATACTTTTTCGTGGATTTGATTTTTCTGTATATCTTTCTAAATGATTAATTAATTTAGTTTTAAATTACATAGAACTTTGTTCTGAAAAAAATGCAACTTCACAATAGAAATGTGTTCTTAAATATATATATTTTTTTGTTCTACAAATAAAAGCGTGGGCGCTTTCCCTCCATCAAAAGTAGAATTCTGTAATCTATATCAATATCGTAAGCGCTCACCTTTTATTTGGAGAGTGAAGCAAAACATTTTTGTCTGAATTTATTTTTTAATTTATCAAGCATTTTTAAGTAATATTCACATATCTTTATTTCAAATTGAATTCAGTACAATATGCGACTGGATTCTATGAGTTCATTTCTTGCTTCATTCGACATCTTCACAAGATGGAAGCTGTTCGCCGTTATACTAAATAAATCCACACAAAATTGATAAATGGATCTCACATGAATACGAATCTTTAAAATTACGGGCCTAATCCCGGCCCCCTTGAGGCTCTGCCCCCCAGGAGGGCGCGCCACTGACGAGGCATACCTAATTTCAATACCTTTCCCTGGTTTTGTCACTGTCCGCTTAGCACTCGCAGCTATGCATGTAGTAAGAGCGGGCTTAATAAAAATGCCAATAAAAAAATACAAAAAAAATGATGCACGACTTTGATAAGCGGAATATCTTGCATTGGGCCAGTCGGGCCTGTGTGTGTGACGGAGAAGTCGATTGCGTAAGTGTGTGCGAAGATATTATTCACAGGGTGGACAGATAACGTAACCAAATCATTACAATTATCAATAAGTATTATGTTTGCTTTTTTAAGTGAATCTATACTGTCAATTAAAACGGTTTAAGATCACCGTCACACAGATTCGAGTTACTTTCAACATACTGAAAAACGCACAACCTAATATTAGCTATGTCTTTTTCTTCTATTTCTTTTTAGTTCTCCTGGAGTGACGAGGTCCAGCTATCTTTCCATCTTTCTGGTGGTATTAATAATAAGCTATTATGACTTAATATCAATAGTTATGGAGATGCACGTCATCAAAGTTTGGATTTTTTTTTTCAATATTTCTGACATATTTTTTTACAAAACGTTGAAGTTTCATCACAGTAATTCATATCGGGTACGAAAAATTCATTCGTTTCAATAAAAGTCGAGTAAAATAATTAAAACCTTGAAAAAATTCCTATTGGAATTCGAAGGTTTTTATTATTTTATTTGACATGTGTTAAAGGGAATGAATTTTTCATATTCGATATAAGTTACTGTAATGATAGTCCAACGTTTTACAAAAATAAATCAGAAATATTTATAAAAAAATGCAAACTTTGATGTCGCATATCTCCTTAACTATTGATATTAGGTTATAATAGCTTGAACATTTTCGACCCACAAACAAGACAGGAATATAGTCCTGCGAGGTTATTAATATTTTCCAAATAACCCTGTATAATAAAACCAAGTGATGAACGAATCAATTTGTCAATTTTTCATATAAATAATGGAGATATACTAAAAAAACATTGCCGTTCACCTGAAAAGCCTGCCTAGTAATTATTTAAAGTATTTTTATAAATTTTTTAAAACAGTTTCATTTGTTTAAGTATCTCAGAATGTACTAAAACGGCACATAGGATTAATTATATACACAGCGGTGATACATGGGTGTACAATATTCACTGAAATAATTATTAAACCGATCGGCTAGAAAGGTAGACATATGTTAGCAATGGTCAAACCGTTGTTTAAACCGGTTACACTTGGTACATTTATTTGAGATTTTGTATCTGATTATAGTACTCAAAATAAGCTGGATAGATAGAGTTACGAATGAAGATGTTATGGTTCAGATGATCAAAGAAAAATAATTAATTACAATAAAATTTTGAAACCTAAGACAGTAGCGTGGCCGGTCTACTGTAGACCTAATTCGGGCCGCAGTAAATAATAGCCAACATCGTTGAACAGGATTGATAGGGTACAAGAAGAAGAAGATCTGATTAAATCGATGATTGGTTACTGAGATGTCCAGTACCGATGGTTACCATTGAATTGCGATAAATCATTTACCGATCATCAAAACCTTCAGATACAAATCTCAAATAACGGTTGGTGCGTTAGCAGTTAAAATACCATCACTAACGTGTGATGCTAGTGTTGATAGCGTCGGAATTGGCATTAATCCGTGAAAGCAGCCCTCGTGACTCAGTGGGCGTGATGCTGGCATCTCACACGAGGGTTCTGGGTTTGATTCCCGGTGAGGTCGAAATAATTGTAATGTAATGTGATTTACTCAAGCTTAGGTGTTTTTGTTTTGTAATTTATTTATTTATTTTAGGGAAAACTAACAGCATATTAACAAATATAGAATAATGGATATTAAAATTATGCCAATTACAAATTTTCCACTGAATATAGTAATTTATTAAAACATGGCTTAATTTATTAGAGCATAGTTTATAAGAATATGGTAATTTATTAGAACAAGCGTGATGTAGTAAAATAATTTTAACAGCGAGTGGAGAGGGTGGAGGGGAATGTGGGACGGGAGTAGAAGGGAAGATGAATTGTACGAATTAGTTAGGGTGGGGTGGTGTAGATATTGTTTGTTTATCCTTTTCAGCCCGGATCGATACGATAATGCGTTCACATAAAAAAATATTTCCCGCTAACTAAACCGTTTTTCGGGTTCAAATCGGCCTGCAATGATCGTGCGTTCACGCGAACTGGTTGATTTGAACCCGAAAAGCGGTTAATTAGCGGGAAATACTTTTTTGTGTGAACGCACGATCGAATCGATCCGGGCTGAAAGGGTTATCGTTGAGTTGAAAATGTCAATGTGGTGATAGTTTGTAATAGTCATGTAACAACTTCAGTAATTGGGTCTATTGGTCTGTCGAAGTGTAAAAAAAAAGACTTGATTTGTATCCTGACCTGACCCGACCCGAAAGACCCGATTGTTCAGGTCAAACATACTGGTATAGAATATAAATCTAAAAAATTATCTTCTTCAGAATATTTTTGAGTTTGTTCAAATCTTTCAGAACGGTAGTGCTGGATTTCTTGTCACAGAGACATCATCAATCAATTAATGTATATTATAGATGTATCACAGAGACGAAACCGTATTTTTATGAGAAAGTAGGTATAGAAGTCATTTTTGGTGTACATAGGACTTACGACGTATCGTATGGTTGGCTTAAGTGATCACTTTACACATATGTAACGTTCGCCGTCTCCACCCATGATAGAGTATACCATGTCTACTAATTTTTTTTTTTTGAAGTTGTATATATTTGAATTGCATGCCACACTTCACATGTGTGTTGTAACCACCTTTCATACGTGGCCTGTGACAGCCATTTTCATTCCCCCTAAATCTCCACAGATGTCGCTAATTATTTTAATATCGTTAATATTGCTAATGAGAAATCTACAATTGATTTACGGAATTTTGAAAGCAATATACTTTTTCTGTGTAATGAAATTCATCCGAATTACTAGCATTGCACTAGGATACGCCAGGAAGTATAATTTCCAATTTTTATCAAATTCCTTTTTTTTATCAGTATTATCTTCTTCCTTCATTACGATACTACAGTCCGGATTGATTCCTCGTAATCTTCCTCTCAGCTCTGTGCCCTTTCTCGCCAGTTGTCCGCCTCAAGAGCGTGCATTTTTTTATTTCACAAATATTGTTATAAAGGCGAGACCTTGTAGCGTGTTACGTAACAGAATCTGAATCCGAGTGCCCGGAACTTGGTCCCAATTTGTTGCGTGCGGTTGAACCGTTGTGGAACAAAACACGAATACAGATAGCGACCAAACCACAGCTCGGTGCCATCCACCTTGATAAGGTCCCGTTGTCATCGCGGAGGGAACCGCAGAATAGATTGGTTATCAGCTTCAGTTCCGCCTACACCAGAGTTCCCTCAATGGGTTTACCCCGAATAACTCGCTTGGATAGTGGCGGTGCTGTGGTTCATGGGATAGTTGGCTGGCTTTGTATATCTTTATATTCAAATTGAATGCCCGCGTGTCTATTCTCTAAACAATCCTTGAAACGATCCAAATCAAATTTTGAAAAGATACTCTTTAGGAACTTGGGGATAATCCAAGAATATGGTCCCGTTGTTCATATAATGAAAATAAGTATTTCACTATCTAATTGAATGTCCTGTTAATTTAATCTATCTAAAATAATCGTAATCTAAATTAAACAAACCTAATAACCTAACCTAACCAAACCTAATAACCTAACCTAACCTCATATATTGCCTATGAAATGTCAAAATATGCAGTGCATTTTTCGAAACTTTAAATTACTTATTTAATGCTTACTTTATAAACGCAAATTATCTTTCATTTTGTTATTAGCACATTCAATTATATAGTGAAATAATCATTTTCGTTGTATATGCAATGGATTTAGCCGGAACTTGCACAAAACACGGGCACTATGCAGTGCATCTCCCTGAGAGTAACCGGAAGATCCACTAGATCGGTCGAGACCTTGAGCCTTTCACACTGTAATACCGACTCCCGGCAAAACTCCTTTATATTTCGCTTGTCTAATTTGTTCAACATTATAATCAGCGACTTGGATTTCTTCAATTCGTCAATCTGTGAATTTAAAACTCTTGAATATTCTATTATTAATATTTAAATCATTAACTTGGTTAGACATTATAACAGATTGTTAGTTAACTTAGTAAAAACCACTACCAAATTTAGGGTCTACCGGTTTCGAGACGTACCCGTCTCTTCGTCAGGACCAACACTACACTACTATATTCACAATACTATACACCCCAACTATGGTTGGGGTGTATAGTATTGTTAAACTTTCACCAATATTGATCACATGCGTGTTAATCTTGTCAGAGACAAACATGCATTGATTAGCCTACTGAACATTCAGGAATTCTTGAATATTCACCTCGGTCATAAATCTTTTTTTTTCTCTTTTTTAATTCATCTTCATTCTTTTGTCCAGACCTTGTATATGTAATTTTTATCTTGTATCTTCCTTTAATTCATATTTTTTCTTTTGTCCAGAACTCTTATATGCATATGCAGTTGTATCGATCAGATCAATACATCTAAAAAAATTCAAAATCAATTTTTTTTGACCTGACTATTGTACATATAAAATTTGTTTCACTTTCAAGCAAAAAAAAGTTTCAAGGTGGTACAATCTCTTAAATATAAACTGATTATGTAATGAAAATAAAATTATATTTACTACATACTTAAAAGATTAAACACTAAAATGGATCTTGTAAATTGTAAACTTTATTTGTAAGGTTTGCCCGTCTCAATGCAGATTTTTTCTGGTGAGATAGGCATAGTACAATTATAACTACATTCAAATTTATATACTTTGAAGTTTGAAAAAACTGATGACATGTGCATTGTATACTGTTTAGATCAGTAAAAAAAAATCATGTTGCATCACAAGGTAGGCCTCTTTCTTAAAAGAAAAGAGGTCTAATTGGCAATTCATCACAAATTTTATCGGCCTCCTTGTTTTTCGCTCACTTTAAAAAGTTATAGTGGCAATTTTTTGTTCAAAGTAGATTATCAGTCCTTCTTGGTTCCAGATACGTCGACCCCGGAGATAGTTCAGGTTAAGGCGGAGGGCCGCCTGGGCTCCAACGCCACCCTCTCCTGTGTGATCCGTCCACCTGATGTCACCGTCGTGTGGACGTTCAACGACAAGCCCATTGTGGTAGACGGCACAGAGTAAGTATACAAATACTCGTTTAGTGTAGTCTATACTGCTTTGGTGTTTCAGACATACTTGTGACGAATCTTATATTCTATTAAGATGTAATTGTAAGAGTATTATAGTAAGGAAAAATAAACATACAATTGTTAATGTATAATAGGGATTCTCACATAATTAAAGTCAGTCTATATTTGCATTGTCACTTATCTTAATTATAAAGCGGAATATATGGCTGAAGCAGCAATAGAATTGCATTCTAAAGGGATGATATTTGCACAGCTTATTCTGTCCAGAATTTCTCATAACACCAATGTCGTTTGTTTCATATTTTACAACAAGAAAAATATTATGAAAAAACAATATTGATATCTACTGGGCCTACCACACACACGAGTTTGCGTGCGCATGCCGGTTGCACGGTGTACAAAACACCAACTACACGCACGGTATTCTGTGTACAAACGTGTAGTTGGTGTTTTGTACACGGTGCCCCGTTTACAAACCAGCATGCGCATGCAAAAGTGTGGTGATACTTGAGCGTGTGGTAGGCCCATAAATAAATTATTTTCTGGAATATTACTCCGTGTGCATAAAACCTTTCTGACTGGAGTTTAGGACTCCATTGCAGGATCCATCGTCAAGGCTGATGTGAAAATATTTGACTGCTTACATAGCATAAAGAATGCATTGAGAAAAACTATTTGAATGTATCAAATCACTTTGAACAAGTAATGTGTGATTTGATCAATTGACTGATTAATTTGTGACTTTATTTTGGCTTTTTTCTTTCTTGCAAGCAGAAAAATTAAAATATCAAACGGGGATTAATAAGTAATATTATGACATTTTAAATTTACAATCTTTTCACAGTAGGTATATATTTACATTCAAACAACATTTTTAAAATAAAGTTTGGCTCTCTATAGACAATGTGTATGTTTGCAGGTACAGATCTTCGGTGGAGAACGTCACCCTGTCTTCGGACGTGGACGGCAATCTGCTGCAGGGCGTGGTGGCGCGACTGCACATAGCGCGGGCCACGCGGGCCCACCACGGCCGCTACGGTTGCCGGGCGGGCGAGGGAGAGGGCGCGCTGGCGCTGGATTTGACGCTGCCCGCGCGCTCCGCCGGGGGCGTCCCCAGCCCGGTCCGGCAGCAGCCCTCTTCCACCGCTGTCATCTATTGCATTTTCGAAGGTTATTTTAATACCAATATCCAATGTTATTGTGTTATTTTTTTTTTTCGTTTTTGAAGAAATGCAATTAAATGTTGTCACGTAATCGCGGCGGTTGGAGACATATGAAACACCTGAAATAAATTATAATAACTTGATTGTAATCACCGTTATCTAATTTGCACTAATTCTCACTGTTGAGACTTCAATTTCAAGTTTTCCAGAATATTCGCATGTCTGTGATCACACTTATTCACTATTCAAAGCTGAAGATGTTCTCGAAGTTTCTATCATATTAGATTTTTTCTAAATTCTACTGGAATATTCGGAAGACTAGTGGTAGTTATTATTGTTTTAGACTCTTGTGACAATATTTTCACTTCTCATTTCCACTGCGTACTTACTGTACCATTTATTGAATAATATTTCATTTACAAAATGTATAAATTTTTTATCCAAACTCTAGTAAAGATTTTTTTAGTTTCATCTTTTGAAAGAATTTAAAAGAAGGAAAAAAAAAACATATCCAGATGCACATTTTTCTGGTTCGACCCACATCACCTTGTATACAGATATCCATAAGGATTGAAATATTTTTTTTTCATATTAAATGAAATTAAAGTTCAGTCATAATCTATGTATACTGTTTCACGAGAAGGACTACGGATGTCTCTAGCATGGTCCCTTTAAATATATGGAAGGTTTCAATTTGGAACATATAGGGTGTAACATAGCTAGTCCACAATACTTTACAAGTGGATTCCTGCCTTGATTATGAGTCGAAAATGTTTAAGCAACCATGACCTAATAATATCAATAATTATGAAGTTATGCAGTATCAAAGTTTACATTTTTTTTTCAATATTTCTGACTTATTTTTTACAAAATGTTGAAGTATCATTACAGTAATATCGATTACGAAAAATTCATTAGTTTCAATAAAAGTTAAATAAAATACTAAAAACCCCTGAAAAAATTCCAATTAGAGTTGGAATGTTTTTATCATTTTATTTGACTTGTATTAAAGGAAATGAATTTTTCATATTATTTATGTGGTGTATTCACTTCCTGAGTATGATACGTTTTCTTTGAAATAAGGAAGAAATTGAATACCCAATCTTGTTCAGTAATTATCACTTTTATTCATAAACAATACCTTTGCGTGCGACCGTCAGTGCCCGAATGGCGTCGCCCGTTTCCCCCGCTTCCTACCGCATGCCTTCGTCTCTTTCACACTATCACTACGCACACCTCACACACCACTCTACCACAAGTTATAACTTACTGTAATGATAGTCGAACTTTTTGCAAAAAATAAGTCAGAAATATTGAAAAAAAATGCAAACTTTGATGTAGCACGTCTCCTTTATTATTGATATTATTAGGTCATGGTTGCTTGAACATTTTCGACTCATAATCAAGGCAGCAATCCACCTGTAAAGTATTGTGGACTAGCTCTGTTACACCCTGTATACAACTTAAAAAAATTTGGTTATGAATGGATGTTCTCACGATGGAATCGATGAACATTGGATTGTGTAAAGTGCGCCAGTTAAGCCAGCTCATACAGGTTGTAAGCTCTGGACCTTCGTAAATAATAAAAAGACTTTCACACGTTTCTTATATAATTAGCTTCTTCTTCTATAATTTATCTCGATTAAGTCGTAAACGTTCGGCAATTAATGACAGGTAATGTTTAAAATAATCAGGGTTGTGTGTGACAAGCGGGACCCTAGTTTACCGTCAGATGTTGGCCTGGTCCATAGACAGTTGAGACATGAACAAGTCCTTGAAGATGTGAAATGCTTTTCGCGTCATGCATTTTTTATTTTGTTAAAAGAAAAATTAATGTATCAGTTCACATGTTGTTGCGACCGGAATATTTTTACTTGTTAACCAATATTTCGTATGAAACAATTTCCACTTTAATTTTTTTTAAGTTTCTTCAAATTTTATCGTCATTTTATTTCAAGCCCAGATCATATTTTTGTTCTTTCGGGCTTTTTAAATGCCCCCTAAAATCATCATTATGTATTATACCTCCCATTGTGTTGTTATAAAACAAACTATGTAATGTATTAAATGTTTTAAAGTCGGGAGAACTTAACAAGAAAGATCAAGAATCGTACATAGATAGCTCGATTGGAAAGTCACTGTCCATTTATAAATATGACAAATTTTATTGATTCAGACCTCCTTAGAATGCGATCACTATAAATTGGCGTGCAGGGAGGGCGTTCCTGTCGCGTAACAGTTGCCAGGGTGTAAATTTATTACACAATACATAATGTCCGGTGACCGGTGTCGTAGCCTTTAACAGAAATTTGGTCGGGCAGCACTAAAGAAACCAAGCAGTAATGGCGGCCGTTCCATCTGTCAAACAGTCAGACGGTAATATCGGTCCATTATTTGCTTTTTCAGCTTTGCAAAACTTTAATACTTCTTTGGCAAGATGTCACTTCTACCGACCAAATACAAAATTAATCTGAATGACAGGGCAAGGGGTTACCGCCGGGTACGGGCGGGGCGGGTTTTAGTTCCAAATTCGCCGCACGCCAATTTACGTTGGGCAAGCAATAGTAGTAATTTTTTTTAATTGAAAACATTATTTATTGTTTTGTCTTTATATTTATATATATTTTATGATTCTTTCCATTATTTTGCATAATAAATAAAATAACTTGTTTGTTTAATGTTAAGATTAATTCAAATATTCTCACTTTTGTAATTATTCTAAGTTTTATTAGTTTTCTTACAAATGCAATAAGTCGGGTGGACGACTTACGTACCGCCTAAACCGCGTAAAGATTTCACCGCAGTGGTGAACTTTACACAACTTTGTTTTAGTTAATTAAAAATTATTATTATTCTGAGTCTTTGCATCTGTAAAGCGCCCTTGAAGTGTCTTTCACGCAAAAACGGCGCTATATATATCATCACAAACATACACGTAAGTCCTATCACGTGAACGAGTTCTGTTCCGAGAGCTTGTTCGCAAGTCCATCATCACTTCTTCTTCTTTTGGTGTCATGTCAGGTCCCCCCAACGTTGACTATCACCCGAGAGAAAGCGTCCCTGTCCTGGGCAGCACGAAACGGCTCTCCAACACTTCTTATGCCCGTCCAGTCGCGTATATTGCGGAGCCAGGAAATTTGTCTCCTTCCAACACCTCTACGACCCTCTATCTTGCCCATAAGAATCAGGTGGAGCAATTCATATTTTTCTCCTCTGAGCACATGACCCAAATACGATACCTTTCGGATTTTGATATTTGTCAGCAACTCTCTATTCACTCTAGCTCTTTGAAGAACTCTTGTGTTGCTGACCATATCCGTCCAGGGTATCCGGAGCATTCTCCGATGTATCCATCATCACTAGGTAATTAATATAAGAAATGTTGCTACACTGAAAAGCGAAATCATTTATTAACCAATCATTGTATATTATAGATGTCTCAGAGACGAAACTGTTTTTATGGGAAAGTAGGTATAGAAGTCTTTAGGGTGTGCGTAGGGCTTACAACCCATCATACGGCTGGCTTCAGTGATCACTTTACACAATGTAACGTTCGACATTTCCACCCATGATAGAATACCGTGTCTACTAAGTTTTGGAAGTTGTATATATTTAAATTATACGCCACGTTTCACTCATGAGTTGTACAGTTTCGTCTCTGTGAGACATCTATAATATACATTGATCGATTAATGATGTCCCTGTGACAAAAATCCAGTACCGTTCTGAAAAATTTGGACATACATACTGAAAATATTCACTTATTAATTAAAGATGAAGACAGCGCGTGCCTACTGTAAACATTACTGAATGCGTTGGCTCTGAACTTTGCCATTCTGAGTCTGATATAAGTTTATAATAACGTAATAAGACTTGTTATTAGTGTATCAAAAGAGATCTTTAAATGTTTTGACGTACCGAGCATAAAACAAACATACGCCAAGAGTATTCTCTTACACCAATTTAAAGACACAAAACAAAACAATATAACACCGGCATATAATACGAGAGGCATTAAAATGGTAAATAGAAATATACCAACTTACAACACAACTTTTGGCCAAAGAAGCTATATCTATTTTGCAACAAAACTCTACAATATCCTTTCCCCAACCTTCAAAAATATTGAAAAGATTGAAAAGTTCCAAAAAAAGATAAAAGCATGGCTAAAACAGGTCGATGCAGATAAATTAGAAGGAATATTGAAAACTTCGCAGTAATCTAAAAATAGAAAATAAATAAGCATAAACCAGTCCGCCTCAGCACAGGAACCCCTAGTGAGGAGGACTCAGAACAACAATATCAACAATTTCATTATACATACATATTATTATACTAAACATGTATAAATTGTATCTAAATAGTACCTAATAAAATTTTTTAAAAAATCTCATTATTCCTCTGTTGATTCGAACTGACCATGCGCAGGGTTCAACCTGACGGAGGTGAAGTGGCGCAAGGACCGGGAGATGAGCAAGTTCCCCCCCGAGAACCAGCTCACGCTGAGGATCAACGAGACCCACGTCAACGGCTCGCTCAAGATCGTGGACATCACCAGGAAGGATAATGGTACTGCTCTTGTGCTTCCTCCTATATTAGCGGGACACGGGAAAATTTGTACTTTAATAAATAAAACAGTTACGGGTCTTAATTATTACAGTAAAACCTCGTTAATTCCAAATTCAAGGTACGAAAAAAAATTTAAGAATCGCAATACAATTGCCAAATTTGCCAAAAATCGTAAAACTCGTGAAAAATGTGATTAATTTAGTGAAAAACGTCTGTATTCTTGCACATTTCAAGAAATCATTTTGAAAATGCCATATTTATTAGGCTAATACGAAGACCGCAACATTTATATTATTAAAGTATATATTTGTTCTCACTTGCGAAAAAAATCGAAATATTTTTTTCAATTTTGTCAAATTTCAAAAAAATTCGAATTATCGAATCGAACTGAAAAAAAAAAATATATATATTGATTTGTGGCGCAAGGGGCTAAAAATTAGTTTGAATTATTAATCACAGGGGTTTTCAAATTATCGGGGTTAATCTACTGTGAAATTAGCATTTTGGGACTCGTGGGTTTTAAAAATTTCGAATTATCGGGGTTCGGATTAACGGGGTTTTTTCTGTATAAGGATTTATTTTTCCTTTCATATCTGAATCATTACGTTGGCATTTATATCCCTATCGATCCAGCCGACTTTTAGAAGCCGTCTGTATATCCACATCTCAAACGCTTCAAGTTGCTTCAGCTTTGTTAAAGTGGCATGTCCATGATTTCATTCTATATAAAAGTAGAGATAATACATAGCGTGGTATGGTTCTCACATTTTTCATCCAAAAGAATGCAACTCTGGCTTGGTCCCACTAGCTACCCAATAAAATGTAAGATACAATAAATTTTTAGCCCATTGAGACATAAATCGATACATATAGTTAACATAAATGTGGAGACCTGTAATTGGCCATCTATATTGTATCAATGTTTTCTATGCTTTTTTTTTTTGTGCTGTTGGTCTTCCATAAACATTAAATAAATAAATAAATAATTCAAAGTTTTTCGAAATTGAAAAATATTTAGATTTTTTTGCAAGAGTGAACAATAAATATGTCAATATTGGATACTTCAGTAATAGAAATATCCAGTCTTTGTATTAGCAAAATAAATATTACGTTTTTGAAATGATTTCTTGAAATGTGGAAAAATATAGACGTTTTTCACCAAATTAGTGACTTTTTTCTTGATTTTACTGTTTTTGGCGAATTTCGCAAATATATCACGATTTTTAATTTTTTTGTACCTTGGACTTAGAAAAAAAAATTTTTGGGTCTCTCGAATATCAAATTGATGTTGTTATACTGTATATAGTTTGAAATAAAAAGATAATCTACCGGGTTCTGTGGTATAATTGGCAAAGTAAGAGTACTGGTAAGAGGCCATAGTGGTAACTACATTTTAATCCATTTTGTTTTAGCACATTAACTTAAATATTGAATAAGTTTATTATGTATCAACAATGTGGACGTGTTTTATTCCATCGGGGATTTATATTGACACCGATTTCCAGGAACGTACTTGTGTGGGGTGCGAGATGAGGGTACAACCTTGATGGTGATAGAGCGCGTGGACCTGCTGGTGCTCGAGAAGCCGCAGATCAGCATCGACTTCATGAAGGCCGTCGGCGCACGCAAGATATATCTTAACTGGACCGTGAGTTCCTTAAATCCTAACCAAAACCGTGTGTTTTATTTTGCTATGTTCTCAATCACACAGGATTACAAATAAGTACTTTATTATTTCATCCCGTCTCAGGTGAATGATGGCAACTCGCCGATAGAGGGGTACAGTCTTCAGCTACGCAAGAACGGCACGGAGACGTGGACCTATCACTCGAGTCCCATCGGCGCCGCTAGCACCCAGTTCGTGGTGGCCGACCTGGAGCCCTCCACGCCTTACCAGCTCAAGATCCTGGCCAAAAACAGCCAGGGCTGGGGACAAGCCTACGCCGACCCGAGATGGATCAAGACGCTGGAGACAGGTACATATATTATTACTCGGTTCTCTGTGCGATGAAGACATGTTGTTTTTTCTCTTTGAGAGCGTCTACTCTACTCTGTATAGGACAGCTTTAAGGTTAATTCTGCCTTTATGCCTGTTTAGGAAGGAGTGAAAAAAAATGTAATTTGGAGTAAAAATTGAAATAATTTTCAGACGTGTTCTAGTATTTATTTATTGTTTATTTACATTAGTTAATACAAGATACTAATAACTGCCACACTAGGTAAAAACCTGTTCTGTGGCTGTTATTCTCATATGGTATTTATGTAGTAATAAAAAATGACAATTAAATAATCTAAAAGAAAATAAAAAAAAAAGAAAATATACATACAAAATCAAGATAAGAATTTAAAGTAAATCATAGGAATACCTAAATCTAAGAGAAAAGAAGAGAAAAGAAAATACACATAAAAAATTAAGATAAGAATTTAAGTAGTTACAAAAATAAATATTTTGTGTTCCGTCTCGACGCCTGGAATCCATTATGAGAGAACAGCCTGCTGTTTCGGCACTTAGACACGCGTTCCTACCCCCTCTGATTCCCTGTTTGCGACACAATTTATTCCCGCTGGTATCCCTGCTTCCGGTTACGTCGGCGCAACGGTTTTTCTTTCATATAACGTCGTTGTTTCGCGCCATTTGCACGCGTCTAGACATGCCAACTTTTGTTGTGATTTTTTTTGTGTTTCTATTGCAATCTACCCCCTTAATTTTTGATCCCTAGGTTAACAAACATTAGACTATACAAATTTTTAACATAGTGCGACAGGACGTTGATATTTTAGTGTAAATCCCGTGAATTTCGTCAAACGATTTGTTAACAAGATGGCGGACGAGCAAGCTCCTTCGCCGGTATCCTCGAATGACGGATCTTCTTTCGAAGAACCGAGTCGAAAGAGACGCCGCGTAGCATACGACCCGCGTGTAGACCACCTGCTAAAACAGGTGACTGCTCTGACTTGTTAGCGGGCGGCGCGGCTCCTGCATCAGCAATGCCGCCAACGCCGGAACACGTGGCCGCGAGCGAGCCCAGCGTGGAGGACGCGAATGCGTCCTTTATTCAGCCGCCGCCGAGCCTCAGAAGGGCGAAGAATACGCTGGAGTTCGGCAAGCTCAGCACGGTCGTGAAGGAGCCGCCAGTACCGAGAGCGGACCCGAAGCGGATCGAACAGATCTCGAAGTTGCAACACTTCGATTCCGACGAGTGGTCAGGCGTTCGCTATGCGGAAACGCAGAGAACCTACGCGGCGACTCCCACATTTGTGGAATTGTCGGTGAACGACGACTTGAGAAGGATCGATAACGCGCCGACCCATACTGGCTTGCTGAAAAGATCGCTCGCCGCGCTTTCAAACGCCTTGCTCGCCCAGAGGGAGACCCTGAGATACGGGATGCAATTGCTGGTGAATTGGATCTCTTCGAGCGGATTCAGTTGATGTTCACCAGCGATGCTCCGTACAATAAGGTTTCGGACGACATCCTGCAGATTGTGTGGCAGACGGGCAGAGTGTATACTGAACCGGCGAAAGGCCATATTGGAGGGCTTCAAAGACCCTTTCGTGCGAGAAGGTGCGGCCAAAATCCCTCCAAGCTCGGGATACTTGTTCAATAGGGAAGAACTATCGGCGTATATCCTAAAGAACGGGGGGCCAGGAGAAGGTGATGGTCTCGCCCGCAACCCGAAACCTGGCCCAACCGTCAACATCTCAGCCCCAGCCGTCAACTTCTCGTCGAGCTCCGAACCAGGGATACCTCCAGTCTCGTAAGCCCTTTCTGCCGGAGCCGAGGCACAGGGAGCGAGGCTCAGGGAACCCGAACAGGAGACCTAACCGGAAGGCAGACCACGGCCGAAAACCCGCTGGTGACCGTAGCCGCAGAGGTAGAAGATGACGCGAGGCTGAACAACCAGTTCTGGGGAGGACGCTTGAGGAGGTTCCAAAGCACGTGGAAGAGCACCACCTATAGTGCTGAGAATCCTCAAGGGCGCGAGAATCCCCTTTGTGGCCAAACCTCCGTTAGTCTTCCCCACCAGGCAGCTGTTGAGCAGCTTCAGCACGAAGGAGTCTCGAGACATGTCGAGTCACATTCAGGCCCTGAAGATGTCAGGCGTGCTGGAAAGAGCAGATCATTCTCCGAGCTTCATCTCAAATCTGTTTCTAACTCCGAAGTCGGACAACTCCCTAAGGCCTATATTCAACCTGAAGGCGTTGAATGCCTTTGTGGAGGCGAAACCCTTCAAGCTGTTCAACCACTTTCGGGTCCCAGACTTCCTCCAGCCCAAAGATTGGTTGGTGAAAATCGACCTAACCCAGGCATACTTTCACCTAC